>JAIUJO010001154.1:0-5000 GCA_023846275.1 Vanilla planifolia | reverse complement strand
CAGTAGTAGCAGAAGAAGAACAAGAAGAGTAAGAAGAAGAAGAAGATGAAAAAGAAGAATAAGAAGTAGAAAAAGAAGAAGAAGAAAAAGAATAAGAAGAGCAAGATGAAGAAGAGGAAGAAGAAAGAAGAAGAAGAAGAAGAAGAGGAAGAAGACAAAGAAGAAGAAAAAGAAGAAGAAGAATATGCACAATAAGAAGAAGAAGAAGAGGAAGATGACGTAGAAGAAGAAGAAGAAGAAGAAGAAGAAGAAGAAGAGGAAGAAGAAGAAGAAGAAGGGGAAGAAGAGAAGAAGAAGAAGAAGAAGAAGAAGAAGAAGAACAAGAAGAAGAAGAAGATGTAAAAGAAGAAGAAGAAGATGATGAGGAAGAGGAAGAAGAAGAAGAAGAAGAAGAAAAAAGGGATGATGAAGGGGAAGAAGTAGTGGAACAAGAAGAAGAAGAAAAAGAAGAAGAAGAAGAAGAAGAAGAGGAAGAAGTAGTAGAAGAAGAAGAGTATAGGAAGAAGAAGAAGAAAAAGGGGAAGATGAAAGGGAAGAAGTAGTGGAACAAGAAGAAGAAGAAGAAGATGAAGAAGAAGAAGAAGAAGAAGAAGGTGAAGAAGAAGAAGAAGAAGAAGAAGAGAAGAAGAAGAAGAAGAAGAAGAAGACGAAGAAGAAGAAGAAGGACAAGAAGAAAAGGTAGACTTCAAAGAAGAAGTGGGAGAAGAAGAAGAAGAAGAAGTAGAAGAAGACAAAGAAGTGGAATAAGAAGAAGGTGAAGAAGAAGTGCTAGAAGAAGAAGAAGAAGAAGAAGTAGAAGAAGGAAAAGAAGTGGAATAAGAAGAAGAAGAAGAAGAAGAAGATGACGATCAAGAAGGAGAAGAAAAATTAGGAGAAGAAGAAGAAGAAAGTGTAAAGGAAGAAAAAGAAGGGGAAGAAGGAGGAGAAGAAGAAGAAGAAGAAGAAGAAGAACAAGTAATGGAAGAGAAAGAAGAAGAGGAGGAAGTCGAAGAAGCAAAAGAAGAAGTAGAAGAGGAAGAAGTATTAGAAGAAGAAGAAAAAAATGAAAATCAAGGGGAAGAAGAAGGAGAAGAAGACGAAGGAAAGAAGATGAAAAAGAACTAGAAGAAAAAGAAGAAAAAGAAGAAGAAGAAGAAGAAGAATTATAATAAGAACATAAAGGAGAAGAAGAACGAGGAGAAAAAGAGGAAGAAGAAGAAGAAGGAGAAGAAGAAGAGGAAAAAAAGTGGAAGAAGAAGAAGAGGAGGAGGAGTTTGAAGGAGAGGAGGAAGAAGAATAACAAGAAGAAGAAGAAGAAGAGGAAGAAGAAAAAGAAGAAGTAAAAGAAGAAGAAGAAGAAGAAGAAGAAGGAGAAGAAGTAGAGAAAGAAGAAAAGGAATAGGAAGAAGAAGAAGAAGAAGAATAGAAGTAGAAGATGATGAAGTGGAAGAAGAAGAAGAAGAGGGAGAAGATGATGACAAAGTAGAAGAAGTAAAAGAAGAAGAACAGCAAGACGAAAAAGAAGAAAAAGAAGAAGAAGAAGAAGAAGAAGACGAAGAAGAAGAAGACTGAAGAAGAAAAACAAGAACAAGAAGAAAGAGAAGAAGAGGAAGAACAAGAAGAAGAAGAAGAAGAAAAACAAGAAGAAGTAGAAGAATAAGAATAAGAAGAAGAAGAAGATGGAGAAGAAGAAGAAGAAGAAGAAGAAGAAGAAGAACTAGAACAAGAAAAAGAAGAAGAAAAAGGAGAAAAAGAAGAAGAAGAAGAAAAACAAGAAGAAGAAGAAGGGAAAGAAGAAGAACATGGAGAAGAAGAAGAAGGAGAAGAAGAAGAAGAAGAGAAGAAGAAGAAGAAGAAGAAGAAGAAGAAGATGATAAAGAAGAAGTGGAGGAGGAAGAAGAAGAAGAGGAGAAGAATGAAGAAGAAGAAGAAGAGGATGAAGAAGAAGAGGAGGTGGAAAAAGTAGAAGAAGAAGAAGAGGAAGAAGAAGAAGAACAAGAAGAGGAGGAGGAAAAAGTAAAGGAAGAAGAAGAAGTGGGAGAGGAAGTAGAAGGAGAATAGAAAAAGGATAATAAAAAAAAGGAGAAAAAGAAAAAATGTGGAAGAAGAAGAAGAAGATAAAGAAGAAGAAAAAGGAGAAGAAGAATGTGGAGGAGAAGAAGAAGAAGAAGACAGAGAAGAAGAAGATGAGGAAGAAGAAGAGGAGGAAGAAGAAGAAGAATAGGAAGAAGGTGATGAACAGGAAGTAGAAGAAGAAGAACTAAAAGAAGAAAAAATAGAAACAGAAGAAGAAGGAGAAGAAGTAGAAGAAGAAGAAGAAGATGAAAAAGAAGAGTATGAAGAAGGGGAAGGAGACGAAGAAGAAGAAGGAGAAGAGGAAAAATAAGAAGATGAATAATGAATAAGATGATGATGAAGTGGAAGAAATAGAAAAAGTGGAGGTGGGGGAGGGGGAAGAAGAAAAGGAAGAAGAGGAGGAAAATGATGAAGATGAGGAGGAAGAAGAAGATGGAAAAGAAGAACAAGAAGGATAAGAAGTAGGAGAAAAAGAAGAAGAAGATGTAGTAGTAATAAAAGAAGAGGAGGAAGAAGACGAAGAGCTGGAGGAAGCATTATAAGAGCAAGAAGGTGAAGAAAAGAAAAAGAAGTTGGACAAAAAGGAGAAGGAGAAGAAGAAGAAAAAGTTGAAGAAGGAGAAGCAGAAGAAGATGTTGAAGAAGAGGAAGAAGAAATAGATGAAGTAGTAGAAGAAGAAGAAGAAAAAAGAAGAAGATGAATAAGAAGAAATAGAAGATGAATAAGATTTTGAAAAGGAAGAAAGAAGAAGAAGAAGAAGATGATGAAGAAGAAGAAGCAGAAGAAGAAGATGAAGTGGAGGATGAAGAAGAAGGAGAGGAAGAAGAAGAAGAAGAGGAAGAAGGTAAAGAAGAAGAGAAGAGAAGAAGAAGAAAAAGAAAGGGATGATTAGGAAGAAGGAGAAGAAGAACAACAACAAGAAAAGGAAGAAGAAGAAGTACAGGAAGTAGAAGAAGAAGAAGAAGAAGAAGAAGAAGAAGAAGTGTAAGAAGGAGAAGAAGAAGAAGAAGAATAAGAAGAACAAGAAGAATGAGAAGAAGAAGAAGAAGAAGAAGATGAAGAAGTAGAAGAAGGAGACAAAGCAAAGAAGAAGAAGAAGGAGACAAAGAAGAAGTTGAAAAAGAAGAAGAAGAAGAAGAAGAAGTTGTAGAAGTAGAAGTAGAAGAATAAATAGAAAAAGAAGAAAGAGAAGAGGAAGAAGATGAAGAAGAAGAGAAGGGGAAGAAGAAGAAGAAGAAGAAGGAGAAGAAGAAGAAGAATAAGAAGAAGAAGAAGAAGAAGAAGAAGAGGAAGAGGACAAAGTAGAAGAAAAATAGGATGAAGAAGAAATGCAAGAAGAAGAAGAAAAAGAATAGGATGAAAAGAAGAAGAAGTGGAAGTAGAAGAAGAAGAAGAAGAAGAAGTACAAAAATTTCAAGAAGTCAAAGAAGAAGAAGACGAACAAGAAGAAGAACAAGTAGATGAAGAAGGAGATGAAGAAGGAGACGAAGAAGCCGAAGAAATAGGAGAAGAAGAAGGAGAAGAAGAAGAAGAAGAAGAAGAAGAAGAAGTAGAAGATGAAGAAGAAGACAAGAAGGAAGGAGAAGAAGAAGAAGACGGGGTAGAAAAAGTAGAGAAAGAAGAAGAAGAAGAAGAAGAAGAAGAAGAAGAAAAAGAAGAAGTAGAAGACGAAGAAAAAGTAAACAAAGATGAAGAAGAAGTAGAAGATAAAGTAGAAGTAGAAGAAGGAAAAGAAGAAGAAGAAGAAGAAGGACAAGAAACATTGAGTAGTAGTGGAAAAGAGGAAGAAAAAGAAGAAGAAGAAGAAGAAGAAGATGAAGATGGAGAAGAAGAAAAAAGAAGAAGAAAAACAAGAGGAAGAAAAACAAGAGGAAGAAGTAGAAGAAGAGGAAGGAGAAGAAGAAGAAGAAGAAGATGAAGAAGAACAAGAAGAAGAAAAATGCAAAGAAGTAGAACAAGAAGAAAAAAAGAACAGACAAAAGGAGAAGAAGAAGAAGAAGAAGAAGAATATGACGATGATGAAAAAAAAGAAGTAGGTAGAAGAAGAACAAGAAGAAGAGGAGGAAGAAAATGAAGAAGAAGAAGAAGAAGAAGATGAAGAAGAGGAAAAAGAGGAAGAAGAGAAAGGAGATGAAGGGAAAGAAGTGGAAGAAGAAGACTAATAATAATAATAAGAAGAAGAGAGAAGAGAATGAAGTAGTGGTAGTAAAAGAAGTAGAACAAGAAGAAGAAAAAGAGGAAGAAGAAGAAGAAGAAGAAGAGGAGGAGGAGGAAGAAGAAGAAGAAGAAGAAGAGGAAGAAGTAGAAGAAGAAGAAGATGAAGAAGATGATGAAGAAGAATAAGAAGAAGAAGAAGAAAAAGAAGAAAAGAAGAAAGTGAAGATGAATAAGGAGCAGAAGAAGAAGTAAGAGAAGAAGAAGAAATAAAAGAAGAAGAAGAAGAAGAAGAGTAAGACGAAGAAGAATAAGAAGAGGAAGAAGAGGAGGAAAAGAAGAAGAAGAAGAAGGGGACGAAGAAGAGAAAAAGCTAGGATATGAAGAAGTAGTAGAAGAAGAAGAAGAAGAAAAAGGCGAGGAAGAAAAGAAGTAGAAGAAGATAAAGAAGACAAGGAAGAGAAGAAGAAGAAGATGAAGTTGATGACGTAGAAGAAATAAAAGAAAAAGAAGAAGAAGAAGTTGATGAAGACAAAGAAGGAAAGGAAGAAGAAGAAAAAGAAGAAGAAGAAGAAGAAGAAGAATAAGAAGAAGGGGAAGAAGAAGTGGAAGAAGAAGAAGAATAATAATAATAATAAGAAGAAGAAGTGTAAGAGGAAGAAGAAGAAGAAGAAGTAGTAGTAGAAAAAGAAGAAGGAGAGAAGAAAGAGAAGGAAAAAGAGAAGAGGAAATAGAAGAAAGGGTAAATGAAGAAAAATATTATGAAGAAGAAGGAGGTGAAGAAGAAGAAG
>JAIUJO010001458.1:97500-105000 GCA_023846275.1 Vanilla planifolia | reverse complement strand
CTTCTTTTTCATTTTATTCTACTTCTTTTTCCTATTTTTCTACTTCTTCAATTTCTTCCTCTTCTTGATCTTCTTTTACTTCAACTTTTCCTTTTTCTTCTTTCTCTAATGCTTCTTTGTCTAATGCTTCTTTATCTTTTTCTACGTCTTCTTATTTTTCTTATTCTTCTTCTTCTTCTTTTTGTCTTCTTCTTCTTCTTTTTCATCATGTTCTTCTTTTTCTTCTTCTTCTTCTTCTTATTCTTATTCTTCCTTTTTTCTTTTTATTCTTCCTTCATCTACTTCTTCTTCTTCTTCTTCTTCTTTTTCGACTTCTTCTTCTTCTTGTTCTTCTTCTTCTTCTTCATCTTCTTCTTCTTCTTCTTCATCTACTTCTACTCCATCTACCTCTTCTTCTACTACTTGTTCTTCTTCTTCTATTTGTTCTTCTTCTTCTTCTTCTTCTTCTTATACTTCAATGTCTTCTTCTTGTTTTCCTCATCTTCTTCTTCCTATGTATTCTTTATCTTCTTCTTCTACTTCTTCTTCTTCATCTTCCTCTTCTTCTTGTACTTCCACTTTTTATTTTTCTTCTTTTTCTTCTTCATCTTCTTCTTTTTCTACTTCTTCTTTTTCTTCTTCTTCTTTTTATTCTTCTTCTTATTCTTCTTCTTTTTCTTCTTCTTTTTCTTCTTCTTCTTCTTTATCATCCGTTTCTTCTTCTTCTTCTTCTTCTTTTTCTATTTGTTCATCATAATCTTCTTTTTCCTATTTCTTTTCTTTTCTTCATCTTCTTCTTCTTCTTCTTATTCTTCTTCGTCTTCTTCCTCCTCCTCCACTTCTTCTTCTTCTTCTTCTTCTTCTTCTTTTACTTCAACTTCTGCATTTTCTCCTTCTTCTTCTTGTTCTTCATCTTTTTCTACTTCTTATTCTTTATCTTCTTCTCGTTTTTCCATTTCTTCCTCCTTTTCTTCTCCTTCTTCTTCTTCTACTTCAATCTTTTCTTGTTCTTCTTTTTATTCTTCTTCTTTTTCGACTTGTTCTTTTTCTTTTTCTTCATCATCATCATCTTCTTCTTCTTCTACTACTACTACTACTTCTTCTTTTTCTCCTTCTTCTTCTTCTTCTTCTTCTTCTTCTTCTCCTTCTTATTCTTCTTCCTGTTCTTCTTGTACTTCTTTTTCTTCTTCGTCGTCTTCTTCCTCTTCTTCTTCTTGTTCTTTGTCTTCTTCTTGTACTTCAACTTTTTATTTTCTTCTTTTTCTTCTTCATCTTCTTCTTTTTCTTCTTCTTTTTCTTTTTATTCTTCATCTTATTATTCTTCTTATTCTTCTTCTTTTTCTTCTTCTTCTTCTTCATCGTCCTTTTCTTCTTCTTCTTCTTCTTCTTTTTCTATTTGTTCATTATAATCTTCTTCCTGTTTCTTTTCTTTATCTTCTTCTTCTTCTTCTTCTTATTCTTCTTCTTCTTCTTGCTCCCCCTCCACTTCTTCTTCTTCTTCTTCTTCTTTTGCTTTTCCTTCAACTTCTGCTTTTTCTCATTCTTCTTCTTCCTCTTCATCTTTTTCAACTTCTTATTCTTCTTCTTCTTCTTCTTGTTCTTCCTTTTCTTCCTCCTCTTCTTGTTCTTCTTCTTGTTCTACTTGAATATTTTCTTTTTATTCTTTTTCTTCTTCTTCTTCTTTTTTTTCGACTTGTTCTTTTTCTTTTTCTTCATCTCCTTCTTTTTCTTCTACTACTTCTTTTTCTTCTTCTCCTTCTTCTTCTTCTTCCTCTTCTTCTACTTCTTGTCCTTCTTTTACTTCTTCTTTTCTTCTTCTTCTTCTTCTTCTTCTTCCTCCTCCACTTCTTCTTCTTATTCTTCTTCTTTTACTTCAACATCTATCTTTTTCACGTTATTCTACTTCTTTTTCTTTTTTTTCTACTTCTTCTATTTCTCCTTCTTCTTCTTCTTCTTCTTCTTCTTCTACTTTTTCTTCTTTTTCTTCCTCTTCTTGAACTTCTTTTACTTCAACTTTTCCTTTTTCTTCTTTTTCTAAGGCTTCTTTTTCTTCTTCTACATCTTCTTCTTTTTCTTATTCTTATTCTTATTCTTTTTTGTCTTCTTCTTCTTCTTCATCATGTTCTTCTTTTTCTTCTTCTTGTTCTTCTTCTTCTTCTTCTTCTTCTTCTTCTTCTTCTTCTTATTCTTCCTTTTTTCTTTTTATTCTTCCTTCGTCTACTTCTTCTTCTTCTTCTTTTCTGACTTCTTCTTGTTCTTCTTCTTCTTCTTTTTTTTCTTCTTCTTCTTCATCATCCATTTCTTCTTCTTCTTCTTCTTCTTTTTCTATTTGTTCATCATAATCTTCCTCTTCCTGTTTCATTTCTTTTCTTCTTCTTCTTCTTGTTCTTCTTATTCTTCTTCGTCTTCTTCCTCCTCCTCCACTTCTTCTTCTTCTTCTTCTTTTACTTCAACTTCTACTTTTTCTCATTCTTCTTCTTGTTCTTTATCTTTTTCTACTTCTTATTCTTTATCTTCTTCTCGTTTTTTCTTTTCTTCCTCCTCTTCTTCTGCTTCTTCTTCTTCTACTTCAATCTTTTCTTGTTCTTCTTTTTCTTCTTCTTCTTATTCTGTTTCAACTTGTTCTTTTTCTTTTTCTTCATCTTCTTCTTCTTCTTCTTCTTCTACTACTACTACTTCTTCTTTTTCTTCTTCTTCTTCTTCTACTTCTTCTGCTGCTTCCTCTTCTTCTTCTGCTTGTTCTACTTGTACTTCTTTTTCTTCTTTGTCTTCTTCTTCTTCTTCATCTTCTTTGTCTTCTTCTTGTACTTCAACTTTTTATTTTCTTCTTTTTTTTCTTCATCTTCTTCTTTTTCTACTTCTTCTTTTTCTTCTTCTTCTTCTTCTTATTCTTCTTCTTTTTCTTCTTCTTCTTCTTCTTCTTTTTCTATTTGTTCATCATAATCTTCTTGTTGTTTCGTTTCTTTATCTTCTTCTTCTTCTTCTTCTTCTTCTTCTACTTCTTATTCTTCTTCTTCTTCCTTCCCGTCCACTTCTTCTTCTTCTTCTTCTTCCTCTTTTGCTTTTACTTCAACTTCCTCTTTTTCTCATTCTTCTTCTTCCTCTTCATCTATTTCTAGTTCCTATTCTTCTTCTTCTTTTTGTTCTTCCTTTTCTTCCTCTTCTTCTTCTTTTACTTCAATCTTTTCTTGTTATTCTTTTTCTTCTTCTTCTTCTTCTTTTTCGACTTGTTATTTTTCTTTTTCTTCATCTTCTTCTTCTTCTTCTTCTTCTACTTCTTCTTTTTCTTCTTCTTCTTCTTCTTCTTCTTCTTCTTCCTATTCTTCTACTTCTTATTCTTCTTCTACTTCTTCTTTTCTTGTTCGTCTTCTTGTTCTTCTTCTTCTTCTTCTTCTTCTTCTTCCTCCTCCACTTCTTCTATTTCTTCTTCCTCTTCTTCTTTTACTTCAACATCTACTTTCTCACATTATTCTACTTCTTTTTCTTATTTTTCTATTTCTTCTATTTCTTCTTCTTCTTCTTCTTCTACTACTACTTTTTCTTCTTTCTCTTCCTCTTCTTGATCTTCTTTTACTTCAACTTTTCCTTTTTCTTCTTTTTCTAATGCTTCTTTTTCTTCTTCTACATCTTCTTCTTCTTCTTATTCTTCTTCTTTTTCTTTTTTGTCTTCTTCTTCTTCTTCTTCATCATGTTCTTCTTTTTCTTCTTCTTCTTCTTCTTCTTCTTCTTCTTATTCTTCTATTTTTTCTTTTTATTCTTCCTTCGTCTACTTCTTCTTCTTCTTCTTCTTTTCAACTTCTTCTTCTTCTTGTTCTTCTTCTTCTTCTTCATTATCTTCTTGTTCTTCTTCATCTACTTTTACTTCTTCTACCTCTTCTTCTACTACTTGTTGTTCTTCTTCTTCTATTTCTTCTTCTGCTTCTTCTTCTTCTTCTTCTTATACTTCAACCTCTTCTTCTTATTTTCCTCATCTTCTTCTTCCTCTGTATTCTTTATCTTCTTCTTCTACTTCTTCTTCTTCATCTTCCTCTTCTTCTTGTACTTCAACTTTTTATTTTTCTTCTTCATCTTCTTCTTTTTCTACTTCTTCTTTTTCTTCTTCTTCTTCTTTTTATTCTTCTTCTTATTATTCTTCTTATTCTTCTTCTTTTTCTTCTTCTTCTTCTTCATCATCCGTTTCTTCTTCTTTTTCTTCTTCTTTTTCTATTTGTTCATCATAATCTTCTTCTTCCAGTTTCTTTTCATTTCTTCTTCTTCTTCTACTTGTTATTTTTCTTCGTCTTCTTCCTCCTCCTCCACTTCTTCTTCTTCTTCTTCTTCTTCTTCTTCTTTTGCTTCAACTTCTGCTTTTTCTCATTCTTCTTCTTTTTCTTCATCTTTTTCTACTTCTTATTCTTTATCTTCTTCTCCTTTTTCTTTTTTTTTTCCTCTTCTTCTCCTTCTTCTTCTTCTACTTCAATCTTTTCTTGTTCTTCTTTTTCTTCTTCTTCTTCTTCTTTTTCGACTTGTTCTTTTTTTCTTCTTCTTCTTCTTCTTCTTCTTCTTCTCCTTCCTCTTCTTCTTCTGCTTGTTCTTCTTGTACTTCTTTTTCTTCTTCGTCTTCTTCTTCTTCTTCGTCTTCTTTGTCTTCTTCTTGTACTTCAACTTTTTACTTCATCTTCTTCTTTTTCTACTTCTTCTTTTTCTTCTTCTTCTTTTTCTTCTTCTTTTTCTTATTCTTCTTCTTATTTTTATTCTTATTCTTCTTCTTTTTGTTCTTCTTTTTCTTCTTCTTCTTCTTCTTCATCATTCCTTCTTCTTCTTCTTTTTCTTTTTCTATTTGTTCATCATAATCTTCTTCCTATTTCTTTTCTTTATCTTCTTCTTCTTCTTCTTATTCTTCTTCTTCTACTTCTTATTCTTCTTCTTCTTCCTTCCCGTCCACTTCTTCTTCTTCTTCTTCTTCTTTTGCTTTTACTTCAACTTCTCATTCTTCTTCTTCCTCTTCATCTTTTTCTAGTTCTTATTCTTCTTCTTCTTTTTGTTCTTCCTTTTCTTCTTCTTCTTCTTCTTCTACTTCAATCTTTTCTTGGTATTCTTTTTCTTCTTCTTCTTCTTTTTTGACTTGTTCTTTTTCTTTTTCTTCATCATCTTCTTCTTCTTCTACTTGTTCTTTTTCTTCTTCTTCTTCTTCTTCTTCTTCTTCTTCCTCTTCATCAACTTGTTGTTCTTCTTCTACTTCTTCTTTTCTTATTCGTCTTCTTCTTCTTCTTCCTCCTCCACTTCTTCTGCTTCTCCTTCCTCTTCTTCTTTTACATCAACATCTACGTTCTCACGTTGTTCTACTTCTTTTTCCTATTTTTCTATTTCTTCTTTTTCTTCCTCTTCTTGATCTTCTTTTACTTCAACTTTTCCTTTTTCTTCTTTTCTAATGCTTCTTTTTCTTCTTCTACGTCTTCTTCTTCTTCTTATTTTTCTTCTTTTTCTTTTTTGTCTTCTTCTTCTTCTTATTCATGTTCTTCTTTTTCTTCTTCTTCTTCTTCTTCTTCTTCTTATTCTTCTTTTTTTTCTTTTTATTCTTCCTTTGTCTACTTCTTCTTCTTCTTCTTCTTCTTTTTCGACTTCTTCTTTTTCTTGTTCTTCTTCTTCTTCTTCATCATCTTCTTCTTCTTCTTCATCTACTTCTACTTCTTCTACCTCTTCTTCTACTACTTGTTCTTCTTCATCTTCTATTTCTTCTTCTGCTTCATCTTCTTCTTCTTCTTATACTTCAACGTCTTCTTCTTGTTTTCCTCATCTTCTTCTTCCTCTGTATTCTTTATCT
The DNA here is from genome assembly GCA_023846275.1 of Vanilla planifolia. Taxonomy (NCBI): domain Eukaryota; kingdom Viridiplantae; phylum Streptophyta; class Magnoliopsida; order Asparagales; family Orchidaceae; genus Vanilla; species Vanilla planifolia. The sequence goes on along the minus strand of JAIUJO010001458.1, from coordinate 99,218 downwards.
TCTTCTTCTACTTCTTCTTCTTCATCTTCCACTTCTTGTACTTCAACTTTTTATTTTTCTTCTTTTTCTTCTTCATCTTCTTCATTTTCTACTTCTTCTTTTTCTTCTTCTTCTTCTTTTTATTCTTCTTCTTATTATTCTTCTTATTCTTCTTCTTCTTCTTCATCATCCTTTTCTTCTGCTTCTTCTTCTTTTTCTCTTTATTCATCATAATCTTCATCTTCCTCTTTATTTTCTTTTCTTCTTCTTCTTCTTCTTCTTCTTCTTCGTCTTCTTCCTCCTCCTCCACTTCTTCTTCTTCTTCTTCTTCTTCTTCTTTTACTTCAACTTCTGCTTTTTCTCATTCTTCTTCTTGTTCTTCATCTTTTTCTACTTCTTATTCTTTATCTTCTTCTCGTTTTTCCTTTTCTTCCTCCTCTTCTTCTCCTTCTTCTTCTACTACTTCAATCTTTTCTTGTTCTTCTTTTTCTTCTTCTTCTTCTTTTTTGACTTGTTCTTTTTCTTTTTCTTCATCTTCTTCTTCTTCTTCTTCTTCTTGTTCTTCTACTACTACTTCTTTTTCTTCTTCTTCTTCTTCTTCTTCTTCTTCTTCCTCTTCTTCTTCTTCTTGTTCTTCTTGTACTTCTTTTTCTTCTTCATCTTCTTCTTCTTCTTCTTCTTCCTCCACTTCTTCTTCTTCTTCTTTTTCTTCATAATTTTCTTCAACTTCTACTTTTTCACGTTATTCTACTTCTTTTTCCTATTTTTTACTTCTTCGATTTCTTCTTCTACTGCTGCTTGTTCTTCTTTTCCTTCCTCTTCTTGTTTTTCTTTTACTTCAACTTTTCCTTTTTCTTCTTTTTCTTCTACTTCTTCTTCTCTTTCTTCTACTTCTTCTTTTTCTAATGCTTCTTTTTCTTCTTCTATGTCTTCTTCTTCTTCTTTTTCTTCTTTTTCTTCTTTTTTGTCTTCTTCTTCTTCATCATCATCATCTTCTTCTCCTTCTTTTTCTTCTTATTCTTCCTTTTTTTATTCTTCCTTCGTCTACTTCTTCTTCTTCTTCTTCTTCTTCTTTTTTGACTTCTTCTTCTTCTTGTTCTTCTTCTTCTTCTTCTTCTTGTTCTTCTTCTTCTTAATCATCTTCAACTTCTTCTTCTTCTACTTCTACTTCTTCAACCTCTTCTTCTACTACTTGTTCTTCTTCTTCTTCTTCTTATACTTCAACATCTTCTTCTTGTTTTCATCATCTTCTTCTTCCTCTATGTTCTTTATCTTCTTCTTCTTCATCATCTTCCTCGTCTTCTTCTCCTTCATCTTCTTCTTTTTTTTGTACTTCTTCATCATAATCTTCTTCTTCTTCTTCTTCTTCTTCTTCATTTTCTTCTTATTCTACTTCTTCTTCTTCTTCTTCCTCCTCCTCCACTTAACTTCTTCTTCTTCTTCTTCTTCTTCTTTTACTTCAACTTCTACATTTTCTCGTTCTTCTTCTTCTTCCTCCTATTTTTCTACTTCTTCTCATTCTTCTATTTCTTCTTCTTCTTCATCATCTTCTACTTCAACATTTTCTTCCTTTTCTACTTCTTCTTCTTTTTCTACTTCTTCTTTTTCTTCTCATTCTTCTTCTTCTTCTTCTTTTTCTTCTTCATCATCTACTTCGACTTCTTCTTATACATATTCTTTTTTCTTCATCATCTCTTCTTCTTCTTCTTCTTCCTCTTTTTCTACTTCTTCTTCTTCTC
>JAIUJO010001458.1:55000-62500 GCA_023846275.1 Vanilla planifolia | reverse complement strand
TCGTTCCACTTTTCTTTTTCTTCTTTTTCTTCTTATTCTTCATCTTTTTCTACTTCTTTTTCTTCTCCTTTTTCTTCTTCTTCTTCTTCTTATTCTTCTTCTTTTGCTTCTTCTTCCCTACTTTGATGACTTCTTATTCATATTCTTTTTTCATCTTCATCTTCTTCTTCTTCTTTTTCTACTTCTAATTTTCTTTCTTCTTGTTCTCCTCCTCCTCTTCCTCTTCTTCTTGTTCTTCTTATTACTCTTCTTCTTCATCTTTTTCTTCTTACTCCTTTTCTTCTTCTTCTACGTCAACATCATCATCTTCTTCTACTTCTTATTTTTTTTCTTCTTCTTCTTTTTCTTATTCTTCTTCTATTTCAACTTTTACTTTTTCTTCTTCGTCTTCTTCTTCTTCTTCTTCAACTTCTTCTTCTTCTTCTTTTTCTTCTTCATCTTCTTCTTCTTCTTCTTCTTCTTCTACTTCTTCTATTTCTTCTTGTTCTACTACTACTACTTCTTCTTACAATTCTTCTTCTTCTTCCTCATCTCTTTCTTCTACTCGTTATTCTTCATCTTCTACTTCATCTTCTTCTTCTTTTTTTTCTTCTTCTTCTTCTTCTTCTTTTTTTTCTTCTTCCACTTCTTGTTATTCGTATTCTTCTTCTTCTTCTTCTACTTCTTCTTTTTCTTCCTCTTCTTCTTCTTCTTCTTCCTCTTTTTCTACTTCTTCTACTTCTTCTTCTGCTTGTTCTTCATTTTCCTCCACTTCTTCCTCTTCTCTTCTTGTTCTTCTTCTTCTACTTCAACTTTTTATTTTCTTCTTTTTCTTCTACTTCTTCTTCTCCTTCTCCTTCATCATCTTCTTCCTCTACTTCTACTTCTTTTTTTTCATCTTCTACTTCTTCTTTTTCTTCTACTTCTTCTTGCTTTCATCTTCTTCTTCTTCCTCCTCCGCTTCTTCTACTTCTTCATCATCTTCTTCTTCTCCTTCTTCTTCTTCATCTTCTTTTATTTCAACTTCTGCTTTTTCTCGTTCTTCTTCTTCTTCGTCTTCTTCAACTTCTTCTTCTTCTTCTTCTACTTGTTCTTCTTTTTCTTCCACTTCTTCTTCTTCTTTGTCTTCTTCTTTTACTTCAACTTTTTCTTTCTCTTCTTTTTTATTTTCTTCGTCCTCTTTTTCTACTTGTTCTTTTTCTTCTTCTTCTTCTTCTTCTTCTTCTTATTCTTCTTCATCTTATTCTTCTTCATCTTCTACTACCACAACTACATCTTCTTCTTCTTCTTCATCTTTTTCTTCTCCTTCTACTTCTCCTTCAAGTGCTTCTTCTTAATCTTATGTTCCTTCTTCTACTTCTTCTTTTACTTTTTCATCATCATCATCTTCTTCTTTTTCTTCTTTTCTAATTCTTCTTCTCCTTTTTTCTTCTTCTTTGGCTTCTTCCTGCTCTTCTACTTCTTCATTTTCTGCTTCTTCTTCTTCTTCTTCTTCTTTTCTACTTCTTCTTTGTCTTCCTCTTATTCTACTTCTTCTTCTTCTTCTTCTTCTTCTTCTTTTCTGCTTCTTTTTCTTCTTCATCTTCTTCTTCTTCTTCTTCCTCTTCTTCTTCTCCTTCTTCTTCTTGATTTTCTTCTTCTTCTTCTTCTCCCTCTTATTCTTCTTCTTCTTCATCATCTTCTACTTCTTATAATTATTCATATTCTTCTTCTTTTACTACTCTTCTTCTTCTTCTTCTTCTTCTACTTCTTCTACTTCTTTCTCCTTCCTCTTCTTCTTCTTCTTTTACTTCTACTTCTTCTTCTTCTTCTTTCTTCTTCTTTTTCTTCTTCTTCTACTTGTACTTCTTCTTTTTCTTCTTCTTCTTCTTCTTCTTGTACATCTTCTTCTTCTTCTTCTTCTTCTTCTTGTTTTCTTTTTCTTCTTCATTTTCTTCGTGCTCCTCTTCTTCTTCTTCTTCTTCTTCTTCTTCTTTTTCTTCTTTTTCTTCTACTTCTTTTTTGACTTCTTCAACTTCTTCTTCTTCATCTTCATCATCTTCTTCTTCTTCAACTTCAATTTTTCTTCTTTAACTTCTACTTTTTCTTCTTCTTCTTCTTATTCTACTACATGTTCTTCTTCTTCCTCTTCTTCTTCTTCTTCTTCTTCTTCTAATTTTTCATTTTTTTTCTTTTTCTTCTTTTTCTTCTTATTCTTCATCTTTTTCTACTTCTTTTTCTTCTCCTTTTTCTTCTTCTTCTTCTTCTTCTTCTTCTTCTTATTCTTCTTCTTTTTCTTCTTCTTCCTTACTTCGATGACTTCTTATTCACATTATTTTTTAATCTTCATCTTCTTCTTTTTCTACTTCTATTTTTCCTTCTTCTTCTTTTTCTTGTTCTTCTTATTACTCTTCTTCTTCATCTTTTTCTTCTTACTCCTCTTCTTCTTCTTCTACGTCATCATCATCGTCTTCTTCTTCTTCTTTTTCTTATTCTTCTTCTTTTTGTTATTCTTCTTCTATTTCAACTTTTACTTTTTCTTCTTCGTGTTCTTCTTGTTCTTCTAATTCTTCTTTTTCTTCCTCTTCTTCAACTTCTTCTTCTTCTTCTTTTTCTTCTTTGTCTTCTTCTTCTTTTTCTTCTTTGTCTTCTTCTTCTTCTTCTACTTCTTCTTCTGCTTCTTCTATTTCTTCTTATTCTACTACTACTACTTCTTCTTTTTATTATTCTACTTCTCCCTCATCACCCTCTTCTACTCCTTATTCTTCATCTTCTACTTCATCTTCTTCTCCTTTTTCTTCTTCTTCTTCTACTTCTTCCTCTTCTTGTTATTCTTCTTCTTCTACTTGTTCTTTTTCTTCCTCTTCTTCTTCTTCTTCTTCCTCTTTTTCTACTTCTTCTTCTTCTGCTTGTTTTTCTTTTTCTTCTACTTCTTCCTCTCCCTCTTCTTCTTCTTCTACTTCAACTTTTTATTTTCTTCTTTTTCTTCTTCTTCTTCTCCTTCTCCTTTATCATCTTCTTCCTCTACTTCTACTTCTTCTTTTTCTTCTACTTCTTCTTGCTCTTCATCTTCTTCTTCTTCCTCCTCCACTTCTTCTACTTCTTCTTCATCTTCTTCTTCTTCTCCTTCTTCTTCTTCATCTTCTTTTACTTCAACTTTTGTTTTTTCTCGTTCTTCTTCTTCTTTGTCTTCTTCAACTTCTTCTTCTTGTTCTTTTTCTTCTTCTTCTTCTTCTGCTTGTTCTTCTTTTTCTTCCTCTCCTTCCTCTTCTTCGTCTTCTTCTTTTACTTCAACTTTTCCTTTTTCTTCTTTTTTATCTTCTTCGTCTTCTTTTTCTACTTGTTCTTTTTCTTCTTCTTCTTCTTCTTCTTCTTATTCTTCATCTTATTCTTCTTCATCTTCTACTACCACAACTACAACTTCTTCTTCTCTTCATCTTTTTCTGCTCCTTCTACTTCTTCTACTTCAAGTGCTTCTTCTTCATCTAATGTTTCTTCTTCTACTTCTTCTTTTACTTCTTCATCATCATCATCATCTTCTTCTTCTTCTTCTTCTTCTTCTTTTCTAATTCTTCTTCTCCTTTTTTCTTCTTCTTCGGCTTCTTCCTCCTCTTCTTCTTCTTCATTTTCTACTTCTTCTTCTTCTTCTTTTCTACTTCTTTTTTGTCTACTTCTTGTTCTACTTCTTTTTCTTCTTCTTCTTCCTCTTCTTTTATACTTCTTCTTCTTCTTCTACTTCTTCTTCTTCTTCTTTTTCTTCCTCTTCTTCTTCTCCTTCTTCTTCTTCATTTTCTTCTTCATCTTCTTCTTCTTCTTCTTATTCTTCTTCTTCTTCTTCATCTTCTACTTCTTATTTTTATTCATATTCTTCTTCTTCTACTACTCTTCTTCTTCTTCTTCTTCTTCTTCTTCTTCTACATCTTCTGCTTCTTTCTCCTTCATCATCATCTTCTTCTTCTTCTTTTTCTTCTTCTTTCTTCTTCTTCTTCTTCTTCTACTTGTACTTCTTTTTTCTTCTTCTTCTTCTTCTTCTTCTTCTTGTACTTCTTCTTCTTCTTCCTCTTCTTCTTGTTTTCTTTTTCTTGTTCAACTTCTTCGTGCTCTTCATCTTCTTCTTCTCCTTCTTCATCTTCATCATCTTCTTCTTCTTCAACTTCAATTTCTTCTTCTTCAACTTCTACTTTTTCTTCTTCTTATTCTACTACATGTTCTTCTTCTTCTTCTTCTTCTTCTAATTCTTCATCTTTTTCTTTTTCTTCTTCTTCTTCTTTGTGTTCTTTATCTTCTTCTTCTTCTCCTTCTTCTTCTTCTTCTTCTTCATTTTCTACTTCTATCATCATAATCTTCTTTTTCTTTTTCTTCCACTTCTTCATATTCTTCTATTTCTTCTTCTTCTTCTTCTTCTTCTTCTTCTTCTTGTCTTTCTTCTTTTACTTCTTTTACTTCCTCTTTTTCTTATTCTTCTTGCTTTTTCTTTTCATCTACTTCTTCTTCTTCTTTGTTTTCTTCTTCTTCTTCTTCTTCTTCTTTGTGTTCTTCTTCTTCTTCTTCTTCAACTTCGACTTCCTCTTCATCTTCTTGTTCTTCTTCTACTTCATCATCTTCTTCCTCTTCTCCTTCTTCTTCTTCTACATCTTCTTATAATTCTTCTTCTACTACTTGTTCTTCTTCTTCTTCTTCTTCTTCTTCTTCTTCTTCGTCTTCTTCTTCTAATTCTTCATCATAATTTTCTTCTAGTTCTTCTTCTTCTTTGTGTTCTTTATCTTCTTCTTCTTCTTCATCATCATCTTCTACTTCTTCCTCTTCTTCTTCTTCTTCTTTTTCTACTTCTTCATCCTAATCTTCTTCTTCTTGTTCTTCTTGTTCTTCTTCTTCTTCTACTTCTTCTTTTTCTTCTTATTCTTCTTGTTCTTCTTATTCTTCCTCCTCTACTTCTTCTTCTTCTTCTTCTTCTTCTTCTTTTACTTCATCTTCTACTTTTTCTCGTTCTTCTTCTTCCTCCTCCTCTTTTTCTTCTTCTTCTTCTTCCTCTTGTCCTTCTTATTATTCTTCTTCTTCATCATCTTCTAGTTCCACTTTTCTTTTTCTTCTTATTCTTCATCTTTTTCTACTTCTTTTTCTTCTCCTTTTTCTTTTTCTTCTTTTTCTTATTGTTCTTCTTTTTCTTCTTCTTCCCTACTTCGATGGCTTCTTATTCATATTCTATTTTCATCTTCATCATCATCTTCTTCTTCTTCTTCTTCTTCTTCTTTTTCAACTTCTATTTTTCCTTCTTCTTCTTCTACCTCCTCTTCCACTTCTTCTTGTTCTTCTTATTACTCTTCTTCTTCATCTTTTTCTTCTTACTCCTCTTCTTCTTATTCTACGTCATGACCATCATCATCTTCTTGTTCTTCTTCTTATTTTTATTTTTCTTTTTGTTATTCTTCTTCTATTTCAACTTTTACTATTTCTTCTTCATCTCCTTCTTCTTCTTCTAATTCTTCTTCTTCTTCTTCAACTTCTTCTTCTTCTTCTTCTTCTTTTTCTTCTTCTTCTTCTTCTTCTTCTTCTTCTGCTTCTTCTATTTCTTCTTATTCTACTACTACTACTTCTTATTATTCTTCTTCTTCTTACTCATCTCCTCCCTCTACTCCTTATTCTTCATCTTTGACCTCATCTTCTTCTTTTTCTTCTTCTTCTTCCTCTTCTTGTTATTCTTCTTCTTCTTCTTCTTCTACTTCTTCTTTTTCTTCCTCTTCTTCTTCTTCTTCTTCCTTTTTTTCTACTTCTTCTTCATCTGGTTTTTCTTTTTTTTCTTCTGCTTCTTCCTCTTCTTCTTCTTCTTCTTCTTCTTCTTCTACTTCTTCTTCTTGTTCTTCTTCTTCTTCTTCTTCTTCTTCTTCTTCTTCATCTTCTTCTTCTTCTTCATCTTCTTCTTCATCTTCTTCTTCTTCTTCTTCCTCTTCTTCTTCTCCTTCTTCTTCATTTTCTTCTTTTTCTTCTTCGTCTTCTTCTTCTTATTCTTCTTCTTCTTTATCTTCTACTTCTTATTCTTATTCATATTCTTCTTCTTCTACTACTCTTCTTCTTCCTCTTCTTCTTGTTGTTGTTATTCTTCTTCTTCTACTTCTTTTGCTTCTTTCTCCTTCATCATCATCATCATCTTCTTCTTCTTCTTCTTCTTCTTCTTCTACTTATACTTCTTTTTTTCCTTCTTCTTCTTCTTCTTCTTGTACTTCTTCTTCTTCTTGTTTTCTTTTTCTTCTTCATCTTCTTCGTGCTCTTCTTCTTCTTCTTCTTCTTCTTCTTTTTCTTCTTCTTTTTCTTCATCTTCTTTTCTGACTTCTTCAACTTCTTCTTATTCTTCTTCTTCTTCATGTTCATCATCTTCTTCTTCTTCTTCAACTTCAATTTCTTCTTCTTCAACTTCTTCTTTTTCTTCTTCTTCTTATTCTATTACATGTTCTTCTTCTTCTTCCTCTTCTTCTTGTTCTAATTCTTCATCTATTTCTTTTTCTTCTTCTTCTTCTTTGTGTTCTTTATCTTCTTCTTCTTCTTCTCCTTCTTCTTCTTCTCTTCTTCTTCTTCTACTTCTTCTTCTTCTTCTTCTTCATTTTCTACTTCATCATCATAATCTTCTTCTTTTTCTTCCACTTCTTCATATTCTTCTATTTCTTCTTCTTCTTCTTCTTCTTCTTCTTCTTCTTTTTCTTGTTCTTCTCTTTCTTCTTTTACTTCTTTTACTTCCTCTTTTTCTTATTATTCTTATTCGTCTTGCTTTTCTTTTTCTTCTTCTTGTTCTTCTTTGTGTTCTTCTTCTTCTTCTTCTTCTTCTTGTTTCTATTCTTCTTGTTCTTCTTCTTCTTCTTCTTCTTCTTCTTCTAATTCTTCATCTTTTTCTTTTTCTTCTTCTTCTTCTTCTTTGTGTTCTTTACCTTCTTCTTCTTCTTCTTCTTTTTCTACTTCTTCTTCTTGTTCTTCTTCTTCTTCATTTTCTGCTTCATCATCATAATCTTCTTCTTCTTTTTCTTCCACTTCTTCATATTGTTCTATTTCTTCTTCTTCTTCTTCTTCTTCTCTTTCTTCTTTTACTTCTTTTACTTCCTCTTTTTCTTATTCTTCTTATTCTTCTTGCTTGTCTTTTTCTTCTTCTTCTTCTTCTTCTGCTTGTTCTTCTTCTTCTTCTTCATTTTCTTCTTCTACTTCTTTTTCTTCTTTTTCTTCTTCTTGTTCTTTTTCTTTTTCTTCTTCTTCTTCTTCTTCTTCTTCTTTTCCTACTTCCTCTCCTTCTTCTTCTTTTTCTTCTTCTTCTTTTTCTTCATCATGTTCTTCTTCTTCTTCTTCTTCTACGTTAACATTTTCTTTTTATTCTTCTTCATCTTTTTCTTTTCCTTTTTCTACTACATCTTCTTCTTCTTCTTCTTCTTATTTTTGTTCTTCTTCTTCTTCTTCTTCTTCTTCTTTTTCATCCTCTTCTAATAATTCTTCTACTGGTTCTTATGCTTCTTCTTCTCCTTCTTCTTGTTCTTCTTCTTCTACTTCTTCTTTTTCATCTTCTTC
>JAIUJO010001458.1:42500-47500 GCA_023846275.1 Vanilla planifolia | reverse complement strand
CTACTATTACCTCTTCTTCTTCTTTTTCTCTTCTTCTTTTTCTTCTTCTTCTTCTACTACTACTTCGTGTTCTTCTTCTTCTTCTTTTTCTTCTTCTTCTTCTTCTTCTTCTTCATCACCATCTTCTTCTTCTTCTTCTACTTCTTCTTTTTCTACTACTACCACTTCTTCTTCTTCTACTTGTTGTTCTTCATCTTCTTCTTCCTCTTCTAATTTTTCATCTTTTTCTTCTTCTTCTTCTTCCTCTTCTAATTCTTCATCTTCTTCCTCTTCTTCTTCTTCTTAGTTTTCTTTATCTTCTTTTCTTCTTCTTCTTCCTCTTCTTTATCATCATAATCTTCTTTTTCTACATCTTCATCATAATCTTCTTATTCTTCTTCTTCTTTATCGTCATCATCATCATCATCATCATCTTCTTCTTCTTCTTCTAATTCCTCTTCTACTTCTTCTTCTTCTTCTTTTTCTTCTTCTTCTTCTTCTTCTTCTTCTTCTTCCTCCCCATCTACTTCTTCTTCTTCTACTTCTTCATCTTCATCTTATTCTTTTACTTCAACTTCTACTTTTTCTCGTTCTTCTTCATCTTCTTCAAATTTTTCTACTTCAACTTCTTCTTCTTCTTAGTCTTTTGCTTGTTCTTATTTTTCATCCTCTACTTCTTATTGTTCTTCTTTTTCTTCTAATTCAACCTTTTCTTTTTCTTCTTCTTTTCTTCTTCTACTTCTTTTTCTACTTCATTCTCTTCTTCTTCTTCTTCCTCTTCGTCTTCTTCTATGACTACTTCTTATTTTAATTCTTGCTCTTCTTCTTCTTCTTCTTCTTTTTCTTGTTCTTCTTCTTCTTGTTCTACTTCTTCTTTCTCTTCTTCCTCTTCTTCTTCTTCTTCCTCTTCTTCTTCTTCTTCTTCTTCTCCTTCTTCCTCTTCTACTTCTTCTTTTTCTTCCTACTCCATGTCTTCTTGTTCTATTTCATCTTCTTCTTCTTCTTCTTCTACTTCTTCTTCTTCTTCTTCTTCTTCTTCTCCTCCTTTTCTTCTTCTTCTCCTACTTCTTCTCCTTTTTCTTCTTCTCCTTCATCTTCTCCTTCTTCTTCTTCTTCTTCTTCTTCATCTTCTCCTTCATCTTCTCCTTCTTCTTCTTCTACTTCTTCTTCTTCTTCTTCATCTTCTGCTTCTTCTTCTTCTTCTTCTTCTTCTTCTTCTTATTCTTCTCCTTCTTCTTATGCTTCTTCTTCTTATTCTTCTCCTTCTTCTTCTCCTTCTTCTTCTTCTTCTTCTTCTTCTTCTCCCTCTTCTTATTCTTCTTCTTCTTCTTCTTCTTTTTCCTCTTCTTCCTCCTCTTCTTCCTCTTCTTCTTCTACTTATTCTTCTTCTTCTTCCTCTTCTTCTTGTCCTTCTTCTTCTTCCTGTTCTTCTTCTTCCTCTTCTGTCATTTCTTCTTCTTCTTCTTCTTCTTCTTCTTCTTCTTCTTCCTCTTCTTCTACTTCCTTTTCTTCTTCTTCTTCTTCTTTTTCTTCTTTCTCCTCATCTTCGTCTTCGTCTTTGTCTTCGTCTTCATCTTCTTCTTCGTCTTCTTCTTCTTCGTCGTGTTCGTCTTCTTCTTCGTCTTCTTCTTCTTCATCTTCTTTTTCTTTTCTTCTTCCTTTTCTTATTTTTCTTCTTCTTCCTCTTCTTCTTCCTCCTCCTCTTCTTCTTCTTCTTTCTTTTCCTCTTCCTCTTCTTCTTCTTCTTCCTCTTCTTCTTCCTCATCTTCATCCTCGTCTTCTTCTTCTCCTTCTTCCTCGTCTTCTTCCTCGCCTTCTTCCTCTTCTTCTTCTTTTTGCCCTTCTTCTTCCTTTTCTTCTTCCTCTTCTTCTTCCTCTTCTTGTTCGTCTTCTTCTTCTCCTTCTTCTTCTTCTTCTTGTTCTTCTTCCTCTTCTTCTTCTGCTTCTTCCTTTTGTTCTTCCTTTCCTTCTTCTTGTTCCTCGTCTTCTTTCTCGTCTTTGTCTTCTCCTTCATCTTCTTCTTCGTCTTCTTCATCTTCTTTTTCTTCTTCTTCTTCTTTTCTTCTTCTTCATCTTCTTCTTCTTCTTTTTCCTCTTCTTCTTCTTCTCCTCCTCCTACTCCTCCTCCTCCTTCCTCTTCTTCTTCTTCTTCCTCCCCTTCTTTTTCTTCTTCTTCTCTCCTTCTTCTTCTTAAACTTTTTATTCTTCATCATCTTCTTCTTCTTGTACTTCATCTTCCTATTCTTATTCTTATTCTTATTCTTCTTGTACTTCTTTTTCTTCTTCTACTATTTCTTCTTCCTTCTTTTTCTTCTTCTTTTTCTTCTTCTTCTTCTTTTCTTCTTCTTCTTCTTCTTCTTCTTCTTCTTCGTCTTCTACTTCTTCTTCTTCCTCCTCTTCTTCTTCTCCATCTCTTACTCCTCCTTCCTCTTCTTCTTCTTCCTTCTCCTTCTTCTTCATTTTCCTATTCTTCTTGTTCTTCTTCTTCTTCATCATGATCATCATCATCTTCTTCTTCTTCTTCTTCTTCTTACTCCACCTCCTCCTCCGCCTCAACATCTTCTTCCTCTTGTTCTTCTTCTTCTTCTTCTTTTTCTTTTACTACTACTAATAATTTTTCTTCTTCTTGTACTACTTCTTTGTCTTCCTTCTTCTTCTTCTTCATCTTCTACTTCTTATTCTTCTTCTTCTTATTCTTCTTTCTTATTCTTCTTCTTCTTCTTCTTCATCAACATCATCATCTTTTTCTTTTTTTTCTTCTTCTTCTTCTTCTTTTATTTGTTCTTCTTCTTTCTTCATCCTCTACCTCTTCTTCTTCCTCTCCTTCTTCTTTTTTTTCTTCTTCTTCTTCTTCTTCTTTTTCTTCTTCTTCTTCTTCTTCATCTTCGTCTTCTTCTTCTTCATCTTCTTCATCTTCTTCTCTTCTTCTTCTACTTTGCCTCCTCCTCCCTCTTCTTCTTCCTCTTCTTCTCCTTCTCTTTCTTCTTCTTCTTCTTATTCTTCTTCTACATCATCTTCTTCTTATTTTTCTGCTTGGTCTTCTTCTTCTTCTTCTTCTTCTTCTTCTCCTTCATCTACATCTTCTATGTCTTCCTCTTCTTCGTCATCGTCCTCCTCCTCCTCCTACTCTTCCTCCTATTTTTCTGTCTTCTTCTTCATTTTCTACTACTACTACTTTTTATTCTTCTTCATCTTTTACTTTTTCATCTTCTTTCTTCTTATTCTTCTTATACTTCTTTATTCTGCTTCTTTTTCATTCTTCCCTCTTCTTTCTCATTTTCTTCTCCTTCTTCTTCTTCTTTTTCATCATCATCATCTTCTTCTTCTTCTTCTTCTTCTTCTTCTTCCTCTTCCTCTTGTTCTTCATCTTCCTCTTAATTGTTTTCTACTTCTTCTTTTTTCTTCTTCCACTTCTTCTTCTTCTTCTTCTTCTTCCTCCTCCTCCTCCTCTTCTACTTCTTCTTCATCTTCTTCTTCCTCTTCTTCTTCTTCTTCTTTCTCTTCTTCTTCTTCTTCTTATTCTTCCTCTTCTTCTTCCTCTTCTTCCTCTTCTTCTTCCTTTTCATCTTCTTCCTCGTGTGCTTCCTCGTCTTCTTCCACCTCTTCGTCTTCTTCTTCGTTTCTTCTTTGTCTTCTTCTTCTTCTTCTTCTTCTTCTTCTTCTTCTTGTGCTTCTTCTTCTACTTCTTCTTCTACTTCTTCGTCTGCTTCTTCTTTTCCTTCTTCTTCTTCTTCTTCTTCGTCTTCTCCATCTTCATCGTCATCGCCTTCTTCCCATTCTTCCTCTTCTTCCTCTTCTTTGTCTTCTTCGTCTTCTTCCTCTTCTTCTTCTTCTTCTTCTTCTTCTTCGTCTTCTTCGTCTTCTTCTTCCTCTTCTTCATCGTCTTCTTCTTCCTCTTCTTCTTTCTCTTCTTCATCTTCTTCTTCTTCTTGTTCTTCTTCTTCCACTTCCTCTTCTTCTTCTTCTTCGTCTTCTTCCTCTTCTTCTTCTTCTTCTTGTTCATCTTCTTCATTCTCCTCTTCTTCTTATTATTATTATTATTATTCTTGTTGTTCAACTTCTTCCTTATTATTCTTCTTCCTTCTTCATCTTTTTCTTCTTCTTCTTCTTCTCCTTCTTCTGCTTCTTCTTCTTCTCCTTCTTCCACTTCTTCTTCTTCTTCTTCTTCTTCTTCCTCTTCTACTTCTTCTTTTTCTTCCTACTCCACCTCTTCTTGTTCTATTTCATCTTCTTCTACTTCTTCTTCTCCTTCTCCTTTTCTTCTTCTTCTCCTTCTTATTCTCCTTCTTCTTCTTCTCCTTCTGCTTCTTCTCCTTCATCTTCTCCTTCATCTTCTCTTTCGTCTTCTACTTTTTCTTCATCTTCTCCTTCATCTTCTCCTTCTTCTTCTTCTTATTCTTCTTCATCTTCTCCTTCTTCTTCTTCTTCTTCTTCTTCTTCTTATTCTTCTCCTTCTTCTTCTGCTTCTTCTTCTTATTCTTCTCCTTCTTCTTCTTCTTCTCCTTCTCCTTCTTCTTCTTCTTCTTCCTCCTCTTCTTATTCTTCTTCTTCTTCTTCTTCTTTTTGCTCTTCTTCTTCCTCTTCTTCCTCTTCTTCTTCTATTTATTCTTCTTCTTCTTCCTCTTCTTCTTCTTCTTCTTCTTCTTCCTTTTCTTCTTCTTCCTCTTCTTCTTCTCTCTCTTCCGTCTTTTCTTTTTCCACTTCTTCTTCTTCTTCTTCTTCTTCTTCCTCTTCTTCTTCTTCTTCCTTTTCTCCTTCTTCTTCTACTTTTTATTCTTTGTCCTCGTCTTCGTGTTCGTCTTTGTCTTCGTCTTCGTCTTCTTCTTCGTCTTCTTCTTCTTCGTCGTCTTCGTCTTCTTCTTCGTCTTCTTCTTCGTCTTCTTCTTCATCATCTTTTTCTTCTTCTTCTTCTTTTTCTTCTTCCTCTTCTTCTTTTTCTTCTTCTCCCTCTTCTTCTTCCTCCTCTTCTTCTTCTTCTTCCTCTTCCTCTTCCTCTTCCTCTTCTTCTTATTCTTCTTCTT
>JAIUJO010001458.1:37500-40000 GCA_023846275.1 Vanilla planifolia | reverse complement strand
CTTCTTCTTCTTCTTCTCCTTTTTGTTCTTCTTTATCTTATTATTATTATTATTTGTTTTATTATTATTTTTCTTTTGCTTCTTCTTCTTCTACTTCTTCTTCTTCTTATTATTCTTCTTCTTCTTCTTCTTATTGCTCTTTTTCTTCTTCTTATTTTTCATCTGCTTAATTTTCGTGTTCTTCTTCTTCCTCTTCTTCTTCATCTTCTTCTTCTACTTATTATTCCTCATCATCATGTTCTTCTTCTTCTTATCCTTCTACCTCTTCTTCTTCTTCTTCTACATCATCATCTTCAACTTCTTCTTCTTTCTTTTTCTACTTCTTCTTCTTCTTATTCTTCTTCTACTTTTTCTTCTTCTACTTCTTCTTTTTCTTCTTCTTCTACTTTTTCTTCTTCCTCATCTTCTTCATCATCTTGTTCTTTTTCTTCTTCTTCTTTTACTTCTTGGTTTTCTTCTTCTTCTTCTTCATCTTCTGTATCTTTTTCTTCCACTTCTTCTTCTTCTTCTTTTACTTCTTGGTTTTCTTCTTCTTCTTCTTCTTCTTCTTCTTCTTCTATTACTTCTTCTTGTTCTTCTATTTCTACTACTATTACTTCTTTTACTTTTTCTTCTTGTTCTTCTTTTTCTTCTTCTTCTTAATATTCTACTTCAACTTTTTCATCATCATCATCATCTTCTTCTTCTTCTTCTTCTTCTTCTTCTTCTTCTTTTTCTTCTTGTTCTTGTTCTTCTTCTTCTTTTCTTCTTCATCTCCTGCTTTTTCTTCTTCTTCTTCTTCTTCTTCTTCTTCGACATCTTCTTCTTCTTCTTCTACTTCTACTTCTTCTTCTTCTTCTTCTTCTTCTTCTACTACTACTACTTCTACTACTTTTTCATTTTCTTTTTCTTCTTCTTCTTCAACTTCTTCTTCTTCTTCTTATATTTCATCTACTTCTTCTTCTGCTTCTTCTTTCTTCTTCTTCTTCTCTTACAACTTCTTCTTCTTCTTCTTCTTTCTTTTCTTTTTATTCTTCTTCATTGTCAACTTTTTCTTATTCATCTTCTTCTACTTCTTCTAGTTCTTCTTCTTTTTCTTCTTTTACTTCTTCTTTTACTACTTATTCTTCTTTTTATTTCTTATTCTTTTACTACTACTTCTTCTTCTTCTTCTTCCACTTCTTTTTGTTCTTCTTCTTCTTCTTCTTTGTCTTCTTATTCTTCTTCTTCTTCATTTTCTTCATCTTCTTCTCCTTTTACTTCTACTTCTTTTTCTTCTTCTCGGTCTTCTTCTTCCTCATCCTGTTTTTCTTACTCTTAATTTTCATAGTCATCAACTTCTTCTTCTTCTTCTTCTTCCTCCTCTCCTCCTTCTTCTTCTTCTTGTTTTACTTCTTCTTCTTCTTCTTCTTCTTCTTATTCTTCTACTACTTCTTCTTCATCTTCTTCTTCTTGTTCTTTTTCTTTTTCATCTCCTTCTCTTCTTCTTCTTCTCCTTCTTCTTCTTCTACAACTTCTTCTTCTTCTGTTTCATCTTCTTCACCTTCTTGTAATTATTATTCTTCTTCTTCTTCATGTTCTTCTTTTCATCATCTTCTTATACTTCTACTTCTTCTACTTCATATTCTTCTTTCTTCTTCTCCTCCTTCTAATTCTTCTTTTGGTTCTTCTTTCTTGTTCTTCTTCTTCTTTTTCTTTTTCTTCTTCATTTTCTTCTTCTTCTTCTTCTTCTTCTTTCTCTTCTTGTTCACCTTCTTCTTCTTTACTTCTTGTTTTTCCCTTCTTCGTCTTCTTCTTCTTCTTCTTCTTCTCATTCTTCTTCTTTTTTTTTCTTCTTCTCCTACTTCTTCTTCTTGTTCCTTCTTCTATTTCTTCTTCTTCTTCTACTACTTCTTCTTCTTCTTCTTTTTTTATTTCTTCTTCGTCTTCTCCTTAATTTTCTTCACTTTCATCTTATTTTTCTTCTTGTGCTTCTTCTTCGACACTTCTTCTTCTACTTCTTCTTCTTCTCCTTCTTCTTCTTCTTCTTCTTTTCTTCTTCTCCTACTTCTTCTTCTTCTTATTCTTCTTCTTGTTCTTCCTATTCTTCTTTTCTTCTTTTTCTTCTTCTTCTTCTTCTTCTTCCTATTCTTCATCTTCTTCTTCTTCTTCCTCTTCTTCTTCTTCTTGGTCTTTTTTTCTTCTTCTTCTTTTTCATCTTCTTCTTCTACTTCTTCTTCTTCTTCTTCTTCTTTATCTACTTCTTCCTTTTCCTATTTTTCTTCCTCTTCATCTTCATCATCTTCATCTTCTTCTTCTTCATCATCTTCTTCTTCTTCATCATCTTCTTCCTCTCATTCTTCTTCTTCTTCTTCTTCTTCTTCTACTTCTTCTTCTTCTTTTTCTACTACTACTTCTTCTTCTTTCTTATTCTTCTACTTCTTCTTCTTCTTCTTCTCCTACTTCGTTTTGTTCTTGTTCTTCATCCTCTTCTTTGTCTTCTTCTTCTTCTTCTTCTTCTTCATCTTGTTCTTCTTATTTT
>JAIUJO010001458.1:30000-32500 GCA_023846275.1 Vanilla planifolia | reverse complement strand
TTTTTCGTCTACTTCATCATCTTCTTCTTCTTCTTCTTCTTCTTCATCTTCTTCTTCTTCTTCTTTGTCTTCTTCTTCTTCTTTTTCTTCTTCTGCTTCTTCTTGTTTTTCTTCTGCTTCTTTTTCTTCATCATCTTCTTCTTCTTCTCCACCTTCTTCTTCTTCTTCTTTTTCATCTTCTTCTTCATCTTCTTCTTCTTCTTCTACTACTTCTTCTACTTCTTCTTCTTCTTCTTCTTCTTCTTCTTCTTATTGTCATTTTTTTTCTTCTACATCTTATTATTATTATTTTTATTATTGATTTGATATTTTTCTTCTTCTTATTATTCTTCTTCTTCTTCTTTACCTTTTCTTGCTTTTTCTTACTGCACTTCTTCTTCCTCTTCTTTTTCATCTTTTACTTCAACTTTTCTTATACTTATTTTTTATCTACTTCTTCTTCTTCTTCTTCTTCGTTTTCTTCTTCTTCTTTTTCATCTTCTACTTTTTATTATCATCATCATCATCATCTTCTTCTTCTACATCTTCTTCTTCAACTTCTTCTACTTCTTTCTTCTTCTTCTTCCTCTTCTTCTTCCACTTGTTCTTTTTCTTTTTTTCTTCTTCTTCTTCTATTACTACTACTACTACTACAAATTTTTCTTCTTGTTCTTCTTCTTCTTATTCTTTTTCTTCTTGTTCTTCTTAATCTTCTACTTCCTCTTCTTCAACATCATATTCCACTTCTTCTTCTTCTTCTTCTTCTTCTTCTTCTTCTTCTTCTTCTCTTTCTTCTAACTCTCCATCTTTCTATTCTTCGTCTTCTTGCTCTTCTTTGTCTTTTTCTTCTTCTTCTTCTTCGTCTTCTACTACTTCTACTTTTTCTTCTTCTTCTTCTTCTTCTTCTTCTTCTTCTTTTACTACTAAAACATTTTCTTCTTCTTCTTATTCTTCTTCTTCTTCTCTTACTTTTTATTCTTCTTCTTCTTCTTTTACTTCTTATTCTTCTTCTTCTTCTTCTTTCTTTTTCTTCTTCTTCTTCATCTTCTTCTTCTTCAACTTCTTCATCAACATGATCTTCTTCTTCTTCTTCTTCTTCTCCTCCTTCTTCAAATTCTTCTTCTTCTTCTTCTTCTTATTCTTCTCCTTCAACATTTTTTTTCTTCTTCTCCTTCTTCTTCTAATCTTCTTCTTCTTCTTCTTCTTCTTCTTCTTCTTCTTCTTCTTCTTCTTCTTCTTCCTCTTCTTCTTCTTTTTCTTGTGCTACTACAACGACTACTTCAACAACAACTTTTTTGTCGTCTGCTTCTTCTACTTCATCTTCTTTCCTCTTGTTCTTCTTCTTCTACAACTTCTTATTCTTCTTCTACTTTCTACTTCTTCTTCATCATCTTGATAATAATCATAATCTTATTATTCTTCTTCTTCTTCTTCTTCTCTTTCTTTTACTTCTTCATCTTCTTCTTCTTCTTCTTCTCCTTCTTCTTATACTTCTTCTTCATCTTCTTCTTCTTCTTCTTCTTCTTCTTCTTCTTCTTCTACTACTACTACTACTTCTTCTTCTTCTTCTTCTTCTTATTCTTCTTCTTCTTCTACTACTACTACTACTTCTTCTTCTTCTACTTCTTCTTCTTCTTGTTCTTCTTCTTCATTGTTATTCTTCTACTTCTTCTTCTTTTTCTTCTTCTTCATCATCATCTTCTTCTTCTTCTACTTCTTATTCTTTTTCCTTGTCTTCTTCGACTGCTTCTTCTTCTTCTTCTTCTTCTTCTTATTCTTCTTCTACTTCTTCTTCTTCTTCTTCTTCTTCTTCTTCTCTTTCCTCTTCTCCTTCTTCTTCTCCTTCTTGTTATTCTTCTTCTTCTTCTTCTTCTTCTTTGTCTTCTTCTTCTTCTTCTTCTTCTTCTTCGTCTTCTTCTTCTCTTCCTCTTTTTCTTCTTCTTCTTCTCCTTCTTCTTCTTCTTCTTCTTCTTCTCCTTCTCCTTCTTCAACTTCTTCTCTTTATTATTATTCTTCTTCTTCTTCTACTTCTTCTTCTTATACTTCTTCTTCCTCTTCATCTACTTCTTCTTCTTCTTTCTTCTTCTTCTTCTTCTTCTTCTTCCTCTTCTACTTCTTCTTTTTCTTCTTCTACTTCTTCTTCTTCTTCTTCTTGTTCTTCTTCTTCTTCTTCATCTTCTTCCACTTCTTCATCTTCTTCTTCTTCCACTTCTTCTTGTTCTTATTCTTTTTCTTCTTCTTCTTCTTCTTCTTCTTCTTCTTCTTCTTCTCCTTCTTCTTCTTCCTCTTCTTCTTCTACTTCTTCTTCTTCTTATTCTACTTCTTCTTCTTCTTCTTTTTCTTCTCTATCTTCTTCTTCTTCTTTTTCATCTTCTTCATCATCATCATCTTCTTCTTCTTCTTCTACGACTATTTCTTCCTCTTTTCTTACTTCTTCTTCTTCATCTTCTTCTTCTTCCCCTTCTTCTTTTTCTTCTTCTACTTCTTCTTCTTCCACTTTTCCATCTTCATCTGCTTTTTT
>JAIUJO010001533.1:37500-134051 GCA_023846275.1 Vanilla planifolia | reverse complement strand
TGTATAGGTGTATGTGTGCATCTCTATGCGTGGGCATGAGTGTCCATGGGTGTGTTTGTGCGTAAATGAGTGTGTGTGTACACGTGTGTGTGTGTGTAGGCATGTGTATGTTTACATGCAAGTGTGTTTGTATGTATGCATGGATGTGTGTGTGTAAGTGTATGTGTGCATGGGAGTGTTTGTATGTGTGTTTATATCTATGGGTTTATGTGTACATATGCATGTACGTGTATATGTGTTTGTGCATGTGTATGAGTGAATGTTTTTGTGTGTGTGTACATGTGCATGTGTGTCTTTGTGTGTAAGTGTGTCTGTGTATGTGCTTGAGTAAATGCATATCGGTATGTGTTTGTGTGGGGTTGTGTGTGCATGCATGTGTTTTTGTGCATTTGTATGTGCATGTTTGTGCAGGTGCATGTGAGCATGCAGTTATTTCTGTGTGCATATGTGTTTGTGTGTGTGTGTGTTTGCTTGTGTGTATGTGTGAGTGTGTGAGTGTGCACTATGTGTTTGTGTGGTTGTGTGGCATGTGCTTGTGTGTTTCTGTGCATGGACGTGTATGTGTGTGTGTGCATGTGCTTGTGTGTTCCTAAGAATGGGTGTGAATGTGTGTGTGTCTATGTGTGCATATGTGTGTGTGTCTATGAATGTGTGTGTATTTGTGAGCATGTGTATTGCATGTGTGCATACATTTGCATAAGTGTGTATGTGTATGGATGCATGTGCATGTGTGTGTATTTGTTTGTGTACATTTGTGCTTATGGATGCATTTGTTTGTCTATGTGTGTGTGTATGTGTGTATTTGTGCCTGTGTGCATGTCTAAGTGCACATTAAAATGTGTGTGCAAGTTTGTGTGTGAGTGGATTTGTTTGCTTATACAAATGTGTGCATGTGTCTGAGATTGTGTGCATTAGTGTACATGTGTGTGTGGATTTGAATTTGTGTGCATGTGAGTGTCTATACTTACATGTGTAGATGTGGTGAGCACACCTGTGTCTACGTTTGTGTGCGAGCATGCATTAGTTTCGTTCTTATGCGTGTGTTTTTTGCATATGCATGGGTGTGTGCTTGTGTGTGCATGTACTAATGTGCGAGTACATGTGTGTTTGTGCATGCATGCAAGCATATGTGTTTATTTCAATGTGAAATGGGTGCATATGTGAGTGTATATTGGTGTGATATCGTGTATGTGTGTGCACGTGTGTATGCATGTATGTGTGTGTTTGGGGTGTGCATATGCAAGTGTTTGTACGTGTATGCATGTGTGTGTGTGTGTGTGTTTATTTGTGCTTATATGTGTGTGGGGTACAGGCACGTGTTCTTGTGTGCATGCATTCCTATACGTGTGTGCATGTGTGTGTGCACATCTATGTACCTATGCATGTTCATTTTTGCATCTTAGTGTGAGTGTGTGTATGTGTGTGTGAACGTCTGTATGCATGTTAGTGGATGCCCATATGTATATACATGTACGTGTGTGCATATGTGTGTGTGTGGCATGAGAATTTGTGTATGTGCATGTTTGGGTGTGGGTGTGTGTATTTGTGCATGTGCATGTGCCTATGTGTGTGTGCTTATGTGATTGTTTGGGTGAGTGTATTGATGTGGTTGAGAGTATCTTCTTATGTGTGTATATGTGTGCATGAGTGTT
Organism: Vanilla planifolia; assembly: GCA_023846275.1. Lineage (NCBI taxonomy): Eukaryota > Viridiplantae > Streptophyta > Magnoliopsida > Asparagales > Orchidaceae > Vanilla > Vanilla planifolia. Next base: position 132,399 of record JAIUJO010001533.1, on the reverse strand, counting down.
TATTCAAGTGTGTGCTTCTGTGTTTTTGTTAATATGCATTTGAGTACTTTTGTGAGTGTGTGTGTGTATGAGTCTATATGCATGTACATGTTTGCATGCTTCTTTATGCATATGTGTGTATAGGTGTGCATGAGTCAATTTTTGTATGCGTGTATGTGTGTGAGGGTGTGTGTTTATGCATGTGTGTGTGTATGCGCATGTGTGTGAATGTGTGTGTGCATTTGTGTGTTTGTGTGTATTGGTGTGTGTGGTGTGGGTAGGTGTGCTTGCATATATGCATTCATGTGCATGTTTATGTATGTGTGTGGTTGTGTGTATGTGTGTGTGTGAATGTGTGTGGGTGCATATGTGTGGGTGCATGTGTGTGTTTGTGTGCATGCATGCACATGGGTGTGTGTGTTGTGTGTGTGTATGTGCTCATATGTGTGTTTGAGTATGCATGTGTGTATGCTTGCAGATGTTTGCATGTGTGCATGTGAATGTGTGTGAGCATGACTATGTGTGTTTTTATGGGTGCATGTGTGTACACATGTGTATGTGTCATTGTGTGCATGCATCTGTGTACATGTGTGTCACTGTCATCATGTGTGTGTCAATGTGCAAGTTTATGTATGTCTGTGCATGTGTCAACGTGGGTGTGTACGTGTGCATGCGTTTGTGCGTGTGTATGCTTGGGCATGTGTGTGCGACAGTGTATATGCATGTGCAAGTGCTTGCACATTTATGCATACATTTATGTGTACATGTGTGTGTGTTTGTGCATGTGTGTTGCATGTGTCTGTGAGTGTATGCATGTGTGTGTAGGTGTGTGTGGTTGTGATTACATGTTTATGTGTGTGTGCATGTATTTTTTTGGGTGCATGTGCATGTGCTTTTGCATATGTGCATGTTTACATATATGTGTCTTAACAAGTTTGTGTGTGCATGTGGGTTTGAGTTTACATGCCTACATATGTGTGTTTGTATTGTGCATGTATGGCATAAGTGTGTGTTGTCTATGTTTATATGTGTGTCTATGAATATATGCTTTTTTGTATGTATGTGTTTGTGTGTTTGCACACCCATCTATTTACACATGCATGCATGTTTGTGTGTATGTGTCTGTGCATGCTTACTTGTGTTCTTGTGTGTATGTGTGTGTGTGCACAAATGTGGACATGCATGTGTCCCTTCTATGTGTGTGTACATATGTGAGAGTATGTGTTTATGTGTGTGCGCACATGTTCATGTGTGTGTGCTTGCATGTTTGCATTTGTGGGTGTATGTGTATGTAGGCATGTGAATTTGAATTTGTTCATTCATGTATTCATCTGTGTGTGTGTGTGCGTCTGCTTATGTGTGCAAGGGTGCATTCATGTGCATGTGTGTTTTTGTGCGTGTGCATGGGTTTTTGTGTGTGTGTGGATGGCATGTGCATGGATGTGTGTTTATGAATCTATATGTACATGCATGTGTGTGTGCTTTTGTTTTCATGTGTGCACATGTGTGTGTTTGTATGTGTGCATGCACACACGTGTGTGTGTGTGTCCATGTGTGTGGGTGTGTGCATGCACACGTGCATGTATGCACGTGTGTGCATACAAGATCATTTATGTGTGTATTTGCATGCATGTGTATTTGTGCATCTTCGTGTGATTGTGTGTGCATGCACATGTGAGTATTTGTGCAAGTGTGCATGCATGGGTATTGTCGGGTATGTGTGTGGGTGTGCATGTGTGTCTTCGTGCATATGCCTACGTGCATGTGTGAGTGTGTGTTTCTGTGCATGTGCACTCCCACACCAATGTGTGTTTGTGTGTTTAGTTGTGAGTGGGTGCTTGCATGTGTATTTGTTTACGTGCTTCTGTGTGCATGTAAGAACATGTGTGTGCATGTGTTTGTGATTTTGTATGATTGTTTGCATGTATATGTGTGTTCATGCATGTGTTTTCATGCATGTGTGTGCCTATGTGTGCTTGCTTGTATGTGTGCATGTGTGTATGCATGTGTGTGAGCATGTGTGAATTCACATGCATGTGTGTGTGTGCCTGTACAACAATGAGTGTGCTTGTGTGCATGCTTATGTTCTATTTGTGCATGTGTGTTTGCATTTGTTTGTGTGTGTGTGTGTGAATGTGTATACATGAGCATGTGTTTGTGCATGTTTGTGAGTGCTAGCATGTGTGTGTATGTCTTTGTGAGTTTGCATGTATGCTTATGAAGTGGAAAAAGATGTCTTGTGTCTTTGTATGTATGTATGCATACGTTTGTGTGCATGTGTATGTGGGTATGTGTGTGCATTCATTCATGTGTAAATGTGTGTATTTTTGTGTGTATGTATGTGTGTATGCATATTTATGTTTGCGGTGTGTTTGTGCATCTGTGTATCCACACATTTGTCCATGTGTGGTTGTGTGTGCGTACGTGTGTGTACACATGTATATGCTTGGGCATATGTCTATGTCTATTTGTTCATATGTGTATGTGTGTGTTTGGGTGTGTGCATAAGTATAGTTTGTGTGGGTGTGTATGCATGCATGGGTGTGTGTATTCTTGTATGTATTTGTTCATGTGTGTGTTTGTGTTTGAGCATTTTTTGTATGCATATGTGTGTGTGTTTGCATGCGAGTGTGCATGCTTGTATGTGTTGGAGTTTGCATGGGTTTGTGTGCATGTGCATGCATGTGTGAGTGTGTTCATGTGTGCATGTGTGAATGTAACTTTGTATATATGTGTGTGCATGTGTATTTGTTTATATGCATGTATGTATGTTTATGTGTGTGTGTTTGTATGTGTGTGTATGCACATGTGTTTGTGTACATTTGGGTGTCTATGCATATCTCTATGTGTGTCTATGGATACATCTTTATGTTTGTGCTTGTGTGTGTGTTTGTGCATGCACATGTGTGTGAATGCATGTATATGCATCTGTGCATGTTTGTTTAGGTGTTTATGCTTATGTGCGAGTGTTGACGTATGTGTGCATGTGTGTGTGCATGTGTGTGTGCATGTGTGTGTGCATGTGAGTGTTTATATGTGTGTGTTCATGTGCATGATTGAGTGCATTTGTGAGGGCCTATACTAGTGCATTAGTTGTTTATGCATCTACATAGATTTATGTGTGCATGTGCCTTTTCATCTGCTTATGTGTTGAGGTGTGTGCGTGTGTGTCTGTGCAAGTACATATGTCTATGTCTTCATGCATGTGCATGTGTATGCCTGAATGTGGGAATGTTTGAATGCATGCATGCTTGTATGCAAGTGTTTGTATATGTGTGAGTGTGCCTACATGCATGCACATGTGCATGTGTATATATCTATATGTGTGCATGCATGTGTGTATGTGTTTGTTTAATTATGTGCGTGCATGCATGTGTGTGCATGTGGCTATGTTGTGTAGGCTTGTGTGCCTATGTGTGTGCATATTTGTGTGTTCTTGCATGCCTATGCATTTATGTGCATGGATAATTGTGCTTGGATGCATTTGCCTATGTAGAAGTTGTTTGTGTGCAGGTGCATGTGTGTGCATGTTGTGTACATATGCATGCAAACTAGTGTGCATGTGTGAATGTGTACATGTGTTTGTGCATGCACATGTGCATCTATGTGTGTGTGTACTGGTGTGTTCATGCATACATGTATGTGCTTGTATGTCTAAGTGTGTGTGTGTGTGTGCAGTTTCATGTGCATGGATATGTATGTTAATTCCTATACTTGTGCCCAAGTGTGTATTTTTTGTGTGTATGTGTGTGTGGGTTTTTATGTGTATGCATTTTTGTGCATGTATGGGTGTGTGTGTTGGTGTTTATGTGTGTTTGTGCATGCTTGTTCTTGTGTTTGTGGTGTACACATGTGTGTGTGTGTATGCATGTCTGAATGCATGTGCATGTGTGGTATTTGTCTATATGTGCACGTGGATGTGCTAATGTTTGTGTGTTTGTGTATGTGTTTGCATGAATGCTTATGTGCATGCATGTGTCTATGTATGTGCATATGATTTTGTGTGCATTTATGTAAGTGCATTTGTGTGTGTCTATGTCTATGTTTGTATGCATGCATGTATTTGTTTAAGTGTGCATATGCTAGCATGTGTGAGTGTGTGTTTGTGCATTTGTGTGTGTGTGTGTGAGCATGTGCATGTATGTGCACACATGTACATTCATACATGTGCATGTACATGTTTGTGAGTGTGTCAGTAGTTGTGCTTTCTTGTGCATGTGTGTGCATGTGCTTTTGTGTGCTTGTAAGTGTGCATGTGTCTGTGCATACATATGTGTAGAGTACATATGTGTACCTGAGTTTGTTTGTGAGTGTGTGTTTTTGTGTGCATGCATGCATGAGTTTGTGTGTGCGTGTACATGCATGTGCATGTAAATCAGCATGTGTGTGTGTTGATGTACATGTTTGCATGCATGTGTGTGTGTGCATAGTTGCGCATGTGTGTGCAACTTTTTTGTTGGGATTTATACCTATGGTTGTGTGTGTTCCTCTGTGTGCGTGAGTGTACTTGTAAGTGGGTGATTATGTGTGTCTGTGTATGCATGTGTGTGGGTGGATGTTGACTTATGTGTGTGTGCATGTGCATTTGTGTGCCTCTGTGTATGTGTAAGTTTGTATAAGAGCTTGTGAGTGTGCATGTTTGTATGAGTGCATGTGCAAGTTTTTACAAGTGCATATGCATGCATGCACGTGTGTTTGTGTGCATGTGTGTGTGCATCTGTGTGAGTGTGAGCATGTTTGTGTGTATAACCATGTGTGTGTACATCTATGTGTGTGTGCATGTATGTATTTGCATGTAAGCATAGGTGAGCATAGGTGTTTGTATGCTTTTTCTACATGCATGGGTGTGTGTATACATTTTGTGTGTATGCATCATTGTGAGCATGTGTTTGTGCATGCGTATCTATATGCATGTGTGTGTGTGTTTATGTGCATACATGTGTACATTTGTCTTCATTAGAGTGCACGTGTGTATGTGATTGTGTGCATGGCTTGGTGCATGTGTCTGCTTGTTCATGTGAGGGTTTGTGTGCATCTGCATTTATGTGTTTGTGTGTGTGTATATGTGTGTGAATGTATGTGTGTGTATGTTATTGTGCATGTTTGCACTTGTGTGCATGCTTGTGTAGTTATGCATATGTGAATGCTTGCATGTGTGTTTGTGAGTGTGTTTCTTTGTGCCTATATGTGCATGTGTGTGCGTCTTTGTGTATGTGCAAGTGTGTGTGTGCATGTTGTGTGTGTGCTTGTACGTGCATTTATGTGCCTACATGTTCATGTATGGGTGTGTTGTCTGTCTGGATGTGTGTGCTTGTATGTGTGCATGGACATGTGTGTGCATCTTTTAATTGTGGTGTGTGTGCATGTCTGTGTCCATGTGTGTGTATTTGTATGCATGCATGCATGTCTATATATTTTTGTGTTTGTGAGTGTGCAATCATATGAGTGTGTGTGCATTTTTGCATTTGTGTGTGCACATATGTGGGCACATGTCTATTTGTGGATGTGCTTCTATGTGTGTGTGTGTATGTGTGTGCATGTGCTTTTGTGTGCATATGTTTTTGTATGCATGTGTTGTGTGTATATGCTTATGTGTGGTTGTACTAGTGTGTCTGCCTGTGCATGTGCATATACATGTGTGTGGGTGCATGTGCAAACAATTGTGAGGGCATGCATGTGAGCGTGAGTGAACGTGTGTGTGTATGTGCACATGTGCATCGATACAAATGTGCTTGTGTGTGTGAGTGTGCATTCATGGTACATGTGTGTGTATGTGTGTTTACATGAGTGTGTGCCTTTAGGCATGTGTATATTTTCTTGTGTGTGTATGTGTGTCTGTGTGTTTGTGTGCATATGTGGATGCGTGTGCCTACATGCATGCATATGTGTGTACGCACTTGTGTGCACATGTCTATGTGTACGTGTGCAAGTGCATGTGCCCATGTGTGTGTATGAGCATGTGTGTGTGAGAGCGTGTGTCTATGTGTGTTGCACATGGGCTTGTTCATGCATATTTGGGTGGGTGTTTGTGTGCCTGCCTACATACATGTGTGTTTGTGTGGGTGTGTGTGTGTGTGTGCAAGTGTTTGTGTGCTTATGTGCTTATATGCTTTTATGCATGCATATGTTTGTATGTGTGCATGTATGTGTACATGCATGCGTGTGTTTAGGTGTGCATGTGTGTTTGAGGTCTGTGCGTGTGGTTTTTGTGCATAAGTGTGTTTGGTTGTGAGTGCATGTGTGTGTGTGTGTTTGTTGGTGCATGCATTTGTGTTTGTGTGTGTGCATGTGTGTATGTGTGGGAATATGTGTACGTATGTGGTTATGTGTTTGTACATGCATGTGAGTGTGTGTGCATGGATTCTAAGTATGTATGAGTGTGTGTGCATGAGTGTACATGTGTTTGTGCATGTGCACATGTGTTCGTGTGTTTGTGTTTGTGTGTGTATGCATGAAAGCTTGTTGTGTATTTGTGTATATGCATCATTATGTGTGTGTGTGTCTGCTTGTGTGTTTTTGTGTATTTGTGTATTTTGGCATGTGTGCATGTCTATCTAGGAGTATGTGTGTTTGTTTGTGTGTGTGTGTGAGTGCATGTGAATGTGCACGTGTATGTGTCTCTTGATGAGTTTCTATATGCATGTTTGTTTCTATATTAGTGTGCTTGTGTGGGTGTCTATGTGTGATTATGCATTTGTGTATGTGTGTGTGTGTATGTATGTGAATATGTGTACATATGTGTTTGTGCTTTCATGAGTGTGTGTTCATAGATGTTTGTGCAAGTGAACATGTGTGTTTGTGAGAGGGCATGGGCGTGTGTGTGAGTGAGTGCGTTTTTATATGTGTATGTGTGTGTGTGTATGTCTTTGTGCATGTATGCGTGTATGTATGTGTGCATGTGTGTGTGTACCTATGCATGTACATGTGTGTGTTTATACATGTCTGTATGTGCATGCAAATGTTCATCTATGTATGCATGTGTTTGTGTGTTTTTTTATGTGCATGCATGTAGGGATGCATGTGTATATGTTTGTATGTGCATGTGTGTGTGCATGTGCATATAGGTTTTTGCATGTATGTGCAGGTGTACGTGTTTATGCATGTGTGTGTATATGTGGGTGTGTGCATGCATGCTTGCATGAGTTTGTTTTCGTGCATGTTTGTGTTTGTGTATGCACATGTGCATGTGTGTGCATGTCCATATGTGCATCCATGTGTGTGTGTTTAGTTATGTGTCTATGCTTTTTTGCATGCATGTATGTAGGAGTCTGTTTGAGTGTGAGTTCATGTGCATATGTTTGCATGTGCATATGTTTGTGTGTGTGTGTGCATATCCTTATGCCTGTCTATATGCATGTTTTTGTTTGTGTTTGTGTATATGTGTGTGCATGTGCATGTGTGTGAGTGTATTTGTGGGTATATGTGTGTGGGCGTGTATGTATTTGTGTGTGTGTGTGTATTTCTATGTGTTTGTGTGCTTGTGTGTGTTTGTGGGTGCATACATGTGTGCTTATATGCATGTGTAAATACATGCATCTGTGTTTATGTGAGGGTGTGTGTTTGGATGAGTGCCTATATGTGTGTGCTTGTGTTTGTGTGTGCATCCATGTGTGCATGTGTGTGTGTTTATGCATGTGAGCATGTGTGAGAACCCACTCCTGGGTGTATTTGTGCATGTATGTGTGCATTTATGCATGTGTGTATATTCATGTATGTCTACATATGTGCATGTGCTCTAAGTTCAAATAAGGTTAGTACACCTCTAAGTAGAATCTTTGCATGAATTTGCATGATGTTGCTACTACACCCTCTCTTGCCTTTCTTAGCTATTATTCCATATAGTTCTTCTCATTATCTTAACTCTCCTCTCTTCTTCTTATCTTCACTAGCTTTCTTCTCCATCTTACTCTTAATCTTATTATTTTATCTCTTTTCTTTCTATATCTTCTCTCTCTCCATTATCTTCTTTTATCTTTTCCATTATTAGTTACTCCAATCTCCCAAACTTTTTTCTTTCTCTCTTCGTTTATCTTTGACATTCTTGGTATCCCATTAAATGTTTGACTTTTATCTTTATTTATGTCTTTCATTCTTTCTCCTTTATTGTAAAGATCTCTCTCCCTTTGACTATTATTTCTATCTCCTCCTTGCTACATTTTCTTGTTTCTCTCTCCTTTTTTCCTCTCTTGCTCCTCTATCTTCCTATTCATGTGTCTATCTCACTCGTTACCTTTTATTTCTCATTTCTTCTTTACTCACTTCTCACTCTCCACTAATTTTCTTAATCAAATAATCCCTCCTGAAGTATTCTCTATATTCTTTCTCTCTTCACCCTTTTTCTCTAGTTTTTACTATTTCTCTTTTTTCTATCTTTTACTTTATATTTAATTCATTTTCTCTTTACATCACTTTATCTAACTCACTCATGTTTTTTCCTCTCTATATCTCGATTAATATATTTCTATTCCTATCACATTCTTTATCAATCTTTATCCCTTTTCTTTTTGGCTTCTTTTTTCTCTTTTTCTACTTTCCTTCTATGTTCTCTCTCTCTGTTCTATTTCTCTATCTAGTTTTGTTTGTATGGATATTTTAATCACTTTTTTATCTCTTGTACTTTAAATTTGTGCATCAATCTATTTGTCTCTATTTACCTATTTTCCTTTTATTTTAGTTTAATTCTATATTTTTTGCTTCTCTTTTTCACTCTCATATTTTTTACATTCTTATCTATTTATCAACTCTACCATTTTGTCCTTTTTTTACTCATTTTATTGCTCTACCTCTTTGATGTTCTCATATTATATTTCCAATCTTTTCCTAATCCATCTTTACTTACATTTTATTTCTATTCTCTCTTCATCTCTTTATGTCTCTTTATCTTTTATATCTTGAAATCTCTTATTTTCTCCTCATCTTTCATCTCCAACTCTCCTTTTCTCTTTATATCTTCTAGCTCTCTTCTATTCTACCTCTCTTGTTCTCTTTCTTTTCTAATTTTTGTTAACTGTTCCTTCTATTTCTCTCTTTGTTTCTTGTTTCTCTCGCATATCTTTAAGTCACTTTGTTCTTTCTCAACCTTCTCTAACATTCTCTCCATTCCACTCTTTTTTCTCATTTTGTCTCCCTCTCATAATCATCTATCACACACCATTTATCTGTTTGTATCTCCTCTTATTTCTCTCCCTTAGTTCTTCTTTTGTTCTTCCAATCTCTTACTCTTTATTTCTCTTTATCTTTCTATTTTTTTGTTTTTACCAATCATCTCTTTCACTCTTTATATCTCATTCTATCTTTTTTTAATCTTCTCTCTTTTACTCCTCTCCCTTCTCTATCTTATCTTCTCCTCTTATCTCTTCCCTCTTTCTTTTTGTTTATCTTTCTTTTGGAATAGTATCTCAACATCACCTATTTCTCTTCTTATTTACTCTATCCACAAACACTTTTTCATCTCTTTTATTTTTTCTTTCTTTCTTTATCATACCTCTTTATATTTTTATTGTCTCCCTTATCTCTTATAGCCCTTTATGCTCTCTTCTCTCTCTTCTCCACCTATCACCTATTTATCTTTTTTGTATATCTTCTACTTTCTTCTTAACAATCATGTCTCCATTGCCCTCCCTCTATCTATCATTCATTCTATTTATATAACTCTCTTCTTACTATTTTCTATATCTTCTTACTTTCACTTCCCTCAAAACTACTTTGTCACTCTTCCTTATTCTTCTTTCTTGTTTCTTCTACCTTATCCCTTCCCTTTATTATTCTTTAATTATTTTAAATGTTTTGTCCAACAATCCTTATCCTATATCTCTTTCTTTTTATATCTTTTATTCCTTATGTTAACATTTTTTCCTTTTCACCTCTTTCTCTTCTCCTTTTTTCCTCCACTATTCTCATTTTTCACCTTTTTTTCTTCTAACTCTGTCCCTCTTTCTTGATCAAATATGCTTCTCTACTTTCTATCTCTCACTTCTTCCTCTTACCTTTCTCTCTCCTTTTTGACATTATTTCTTTCTCTATAATTCATTCATTATCACTATGGCACATTTGTAGCACTCATTCTCTACAATTTACTAATTATTTATGCAATTCATTTAATTAAGTTTAAGTTAAATTTTTAAAAATATTAATTAAAACAATAAAAAATTAAAAATATTAATAAGAGAAATAATAATTTTAAATTATTATTATTAAAAAAAAAAAAACTTTATGTTATGTTTGTTATATCTAACAAGTTATCTATAATAATCATTTTTTTAACAATAATCATTTTAATTATGAAATTAATTTGGCTATTTACTATATTTATTTTATAATAAATATTAATGATAATACAGAATATGAAAAAATATATCAAATAAGAAAAAAAATACTTAAATTATAAGAATAATAATAAATGTTTTTATGTTATAATTTATAATTATAATAAGTTGTAATAAGAATTATTTTATAATTTATATTTAGCAATTATGATAAAATTTTAATATATCACAATAATTGTAATGTTATTCATAATATTATTCATTTATTGTTAAAAGAAGCAATGACATTACATAATTAATATTTTCTCTAAAAATTATAACTGTAAATATATTTTTGTTTAAATAAAGAATAATATCAAGGAATAATAATCAATAATTTTTACAATAATTTTAATTCTCACAACAACTACAAAATTAGTAATTTTTTAATTATTAAAAAATAACTTGATTTATAAAAGTAGTAATTAAAAGTTTTCTTAATATTATAAAATAATTTAGATAATATTATTTTTAATTAATAATATCAATGTATTGTTCTTATTATTTTTTATCTTCTTATTTTTCTAATTCCATCTCTTAAAGTGTTTTTTTGTCTTCTAATTCTTTACTTTTTTATCTTCTTTTTCTTCTAATTCTTTCTCAAATTCTTCTTATTTTTCTTCTTTATGTTGTCGTTACGATTGATCCATATTCAAGATTTATTATTATTAATCATAATATTATTTTTTTAAGAATATTCTTTCTTTCGTTGTATTAATTATTGTTAGTTCATAAGACATACACATGCAGAGGCACGAATACACAAAGGCACACACGCATGCCCATGCACAAATACATGCACGCACACTCAAACATGCAAACACATAGTCACATGGGCAAACGCACACACATGCACACATATAAACATTCACACAAATAGACATACACACATGCATGCATACACACATGACAAATGCAACAAGTAGACATTCTCATGCAATTATCCTCACACACACACATACACACATGGTAAAAAAACATCATACACAAGCACACATGAAGACACAAACACACACAAGTGCTTGCGTGCACATGTGCCCAAGCACACACACACACACACAAAGGAACTACCACACACACACCAATACACATGAACACACAAACCTGTGCTTGCACCCACAAACATACACATGTGAATGCATGTACATGCAAACACATGTGCACGCCCACACACATGTGAGGATGCACACTTACACACCCAAAGACAACACCCCACACAAACATGCACACAAACATGCACACGTGCACATAGACAGACACACAAACACACATAGACTCACACATACACACACATGCACACACACACACATACACACAGCCATGCACATGGTCATGTACACACACACCCACAAACATAAAAAACTATATGCAAGTATACACATGTATACATAAATAAAAAGATACACATAGGCACACTCACACAAATAAACACACAAGAACATGGATAAGCACATACAAGTACACACACACATGCACATGCACGTATGTACATAATCAAGAGCACACATGCAAACACACACCCACACACATAGATGCACATGCACACACGGACACACCTGCAGGCATAACACACACATACATGCATGCATATACATGCATGCTCATATGCAAGCACACACACCATAATCATGCACACACATTCACACACATGTACACACACACACATACACAAACATGCATGCACATAAACATGCATGTGCAAACATGCACACACAAACAATACACATGCACACACAAGTGCATACCCAAGCACACAAATACAAATGCACACGCACACTTACACACATGCATATGCACACACGCATATGCACATACACACATAAGTGCAAACCCAACTGCACAAACACACATGCACATACACACTCACACACATGCATATACACACATGCACACACCCATGCACATAATCATATCCATATGCACAAGCATACATGCATGCACATACATAGGTACACACACACTTGCATACTCACACACGAGCACATAACTAAGCACACAAACATGAATCCAGGTGCACATGCACACGCACACTCACAAAGTCACACGTGCATAGGCCCACCCACACTCTCACATGCACATGCATAAGCACACACACAAATATAGGCAAAAACACATAAATGCACAAACATACACATGGACACACATGCATATGCATGCACACACCCACACATAGGTGCACATGCACATTCATACACACACACACACTTGCACACATACATACACACTCATACACACAAACATACACGCATGGATGTATGCATACGGACATGCAAAAACAAAGATGTGCTCACAAACACACATACAAATGCACATACACATGTACACACACTCTTACACATACAAGCGCACACACACATATGCCTATATTTACACATAATCACACTTCCATACTTACACACACACAAACACAACACTTGCACACACACCCACCCATACAAACACTCAGACATAGAGACACTCATGCTTGCTCACAAGCATAACATGCAAAGATGTACACACCCACTCACATAGACACAAGAACAAATATGCACACATATAGAAACACGCATATACACCCACACACATGCCCACACATGTAGGCACACATACATGCATGCACATGCATATATATATATATATATATACATGCATGTAAGCACACACACACACACACATGCACATAGATAAGTACACATAAACACATACACACACTCATGCAATTGTATGCATATACAAAGACACAAACACTCACATGCTTACACATATGTACACACATGTTCGCAAATACACATGCTCATGCACATGCACATAAACACAGAAAGACAAATATACATATACATACACACACATGCACTCATATTGGCACATAGACACACAAACAACTGCACACACTCACACAGACATGCACGCACACACACATACACACACGTATACACCCACACACTATAGTCGTACACATACACACATGCCCATGCACAGGCATAAACACGCATCTATGCATAGTTGAACACCTGCACACTCACATGCACACACACACACACACATACACACATGTGCACATATGAAAATACACACATAGATGCACACATATGTACAAACACACATGTATATATATATATGCACACATATACACACACAAAAATGCACACACATTCATATATGTAAGCATCCATGCACAGACATGCACACTAATACAAACACATATGCATAGGGATGCATATATATGCACTGACATGTATAGGAACACACACAAGCTCACAAACATGAACACTTACATGCACACACATGTACTCATGCATACATATACACACCCATACACTTGTACACAAACACACACACACACACACAACCACCACACTTGTAAACATGCACACACGCAACACGACCATGCATAGGCACACATAGATTCCTATACACTGACACTCATGTGTGCACACAATCAACAACACATGTGCACACTAACACATGTACACACGCACACATGCATAGATGAATACTCCACACAAGCAACATGCACACACACCCATTCATGCATGCACCAATATACACACATGCACTTGTAGACAAACATCTATGCACATGCATATGCCTGCACCCTCATTTGCACAAGCACACACGCATACGCATAGGCCCATTCATCCACACACACTCGTACATACACACATAATCATGCACATGCACACACACACATGTGCATACCTGCACACTTACACACACATGCATGCACAGAAGTATGCTCACATGCAAATGCGTACACACACACACACCCACACAAACACATGCACTAACAAAGACACACATTTGCACACACAAACACATGTACACAAATACATTTAGACATATGCATGCATATACACACGTGCACGTGCACACACTAATGTAGAAACACATACACAAATACAAACGTGTCCACACACACATGCAAACACAAAGATGCATGAACATATACACAGCACACATACACATAAACATACACACACATAGGCATATGCTCAAACACCTGCACACGTTAACATGTGCATGTTCACACACAAATGTGGACAAATATACTCTCATGCACACTCATGCACTTGCACTCACACACATGCACACATTTGCATACATACAAACTCACACACACAAAGGTAGACATATGCACACACACAAGCATAGAATCACATACAGACTTGCATATACATGCACACACACCAACACACATTAGCATGCACACACACATACACATGTACACACACATGCACATATAAATATGTGCATGCAAGCACACATATGTAGATACACAAACACACACATACACGTATGCTAATTAAATGCATGAGCATAGACACCCCGCAACCACATATGCACACATACATAGATAAACATACACACATGCACACACACACACATGTGCATGCATAGGAACATAAACACACACACACACACATGCATAGACACAAGCACACACACACGCACAAGCAAACACACTCACACATGCACGACTACACATGCACATGCATATACACATGTGTGCATGCACACACATACATACACGTGTGCATGTGCACACACATATATGAAAAATACATGCAAGCATATGGATGCACAAAAACATACACACACATGTGCACATGCACATGCAAAAGCACACACATATGCTTACATACATGCACACACAAACACATGCTTACACTTATAATCAGACACATGCATGCACACATGTAAAGATAGCTTATAAACATACACACATGCATGCATGCACATGCATACATGCCAATAGGAACATATATAGATATATGTGCATGTACACACTCACATGCATATAGGCATGCATGTACGTAGATGCACACAAGCACATTAACAAACACCCCTCCACACACACACACACATGTACACAAACATACACACTCAAATACATACACATGCACACTCCTAGATGCACGTAGATACACATCGACAGGCACACATAGACACATGCATGTAAACACATGTACTTGTAAAAATACATCTTCACTAATACAAACACACACATATGCACATGCACACACAGCCCTACACATAGACATAGGAACACGTATACACAAGCACACAGACACACACACATGCAAAAACATAAAGCAAACACACCTATACATACAAGCATACATATAGGCACATATACACAAATGCACACACATGAACATGTGCATGCACAATACACACGCACACACATACATGCATGAATATATGCATGCCTTCACATGCATACATGCATATACACCCACACACATGCACATATATATATATGCATGCAAACTAATATACATGCATGCACGTGCATGTACACACATAGGAACCCACACATAGGCACACACACATACATGCACATGAGCACATGCAAATAAATATACATGATTGCAACCACATGCACACCCACACACACTCATACACACACATGTATGAACACATGCACATCCATAGAAACATGTAAGTACACATACACTTGCATGCACACACACACACATGCACATGTACACACATACACACACACACACACACACTTGTACACTCATGTGCACACAAATGCATATACACATGTGCACACACACACAAGCAATCATACAAACACACCCACACACATATGCACACACACAAATGCACTAACACACGTAGACACACAAACACGTACACATGTGTGCTTGCACTCACACATGCACACATATGCATACACAAGCATTTAAAAATGCACACAAATGCAAACACATGCATACAGATATATACACACACCCTCATACAAATTGACACGTACACACAAACACACATATGCTTAACTTTACATGCTCACATGCACACACACATGCACACATGCACACATGCACATGCATGCACAAACAAATACTCATACACATGCTCCTACACAATTATATGCACATGCATACTTAGATAAGCACATGCATAAGCACACACACAAATAGACATGCACATGTACACATGCATGCACACGTTCACATATGCACAAAAACACATAAAGTCACCCACACATACATGCTTGCACATGAAAATGCACACATGAGCATACAAACATGAACACACTGATACAAACACATATACACACATACAAATGCACACACACACATGCACACACACAAACTCAAGCACATGAACACACATGCACATATACACATATGCAAATGCACACACACATGCACATTCACACCTGCACATAAGCACATGCACATTCACAAGAACACAAATGACTACACAAATAGTTATGCAGACATACACTCACACATATAAGCGTACACACATTGACATACAGACACACAAACATGATCATGCACATACATGTATAGATATGCACGCACGCAGAGACACATGCACACGTACATGTATGCACACACACACATGGACACATGTGCATAACCATGGACAAATGCATAACCACACACACATGCATGCAAGCACACACACATGCATGAAAGCATGCAATCGCATGCATAATTGCACAAATGCACACACAATCACACAAATGCACATACAAACACACATGCATGCACACACATAAGCATACACACATGTCCAAAGACACAAACACACAAACATACATGCACACATGCAAACATACACGTACAAATAAATGCACACACACTCACATGAACACACATGCACAAACTCACAAAGATGTACACACACACATGCACACACATACACCCACACTCAGATGTAAATGCACATGCATACACTCATAGTACTAGCACATGCTCAAATGCACATGCACACACACACATACATATGCACGAACATGTATAGGCATACACAAACACACTTGCATGTGCATGCATAATAACATGCACACACACACAAACCCACATGCATAAGAACACACACATAAGACACATAGATGTGCACATGCATACACATATAAGCAATCTCTCACACACACACATGTGCATACGCTTGTACACATGCATAAACCCTAAGATGCATGCACACATGCATATACACACTCATTCAAATGCAAACACTCACATAGAAATGCACACATACACACACACACACACTCACAGACATATGCACACACCTATAGACAAACATCCACACTCATGCACACAAACTTGCACACACATGCCCATGCACAAGCGTGCACATACACACACACACATGCACATGCACATTCATGCACAAATGCATACACCCACACAAGAATTCACACAAAAATGCACACATAGACATGTAGGCATACGCCCAGATGCTGACACAAACACACATAACACATATACATGCACACATAAATACACACATACTGATCCAAAAACATACATTCACATACATGATCATAAATTCACACACACATATGCCCATACACACAAGAACAAATATGCACACACATATACACAAACTTACTTTGATAAAAGCTCACACATGCACACACACACACACATGCTTGGATAGAAAGACACATGTATACACACATATGCACACATACAAACACACACAGAAGCCTACACACACAAATGCATAGACATGAACACACAGATGCATGCACTCACTCTCACACACATGCACATGCATACACATAAACACACTTGCATACACATGCACATGTATACACACATGCACACACTTGCATATACACATACACACGCATGTACACACACGCACACACAAATACATACACCCACACACACTAACACATACACACATACATGCACATAGACACACATGCACACATGCACACATATGGACACACACATGCACACACACATTCACACATGTGCTTATGTATAGACACACATAAATAAGCACACAAACACACAAACACACATAAATGCACAAACACATGCACACACACTTAGTCACATGCACAAAAACTTATGCTCACTCGCATGCTAAAAGACATGTAAATGCTAACAAGCACACACTCACATACACGCACTTGCACATGCACATGCACACACATATGGACATGCATACACACATGCACAAATAGACATATACAAGTATACACTAGCACACATACACGTACACATGCACATACACACACATACATGAATGTACACATACAAACACATTCACATGTACACATGCACACACAAGCACCCACACATACAAACGCAAGCATATGCACACACATGCATGCACACATACACAAACAAGCACCAAAACATGTTGACACATAGGCATAATCATACATAAGTGCACACACCCAAATGAACACACACACACACACATGTGCCTAAGTGCACATATGCACACACAGGCATGCACACACCAACACTTATGAACACACATAAATACCAGAATACTCATGCATAGACAAATATGTATGCATGTACACACATAAATACACACACACAAACATATATATGTAAGCACACATACACACAAAAACACACATGCATAGACACACACCCCCACACACATACACAAATTGACACACCTACACACCTACATGCACACATGCATAAACATGCATGCAAACATGTACATGCATATATACACACATATAAACACAAAAGCACTCAAATGCACACTAACAACAACAACACAGATGTACAGACCTCAAGAAAAATCATGTACACACATGCACACATAAGAAGACACTCTCTACACATCAACTCACTCACCCAAATAATCACACAAGGACACAAACACATATGCACAAACATAGGCAATCACACACACACACACCCAAACATACAAAGGCATACACATATGCTCACACCACACACACACATGCACACAAGTGCATGTATACACACATGGGCATCTGCTAACATGCATATAGATGTTCACACACATACTCACACTTAGAAGCACAAATAAAAAAGCATAGAAACATAGATGCACACACGCACATGCACGCATTTATAGGAATGCATGTACATAATAACACGTGCTCACGTGCACACATACAAGCACACATATGCACACACACAAACATACACCTACACACACTTGCATCTGCACACTCACCAATGCACATGCACATGCATACACTACTACACTCACATGCACACAATCACATCTATATACACTCACACATGCATACATTCACCTATATACACACAAACTTACACACACATGTACGTCCTCACACACAAGCACACACTTGCACTTGCACATAAGTACATGCACACACACACACACACATGCATATGCTTACAAACATACACATAAGTAGGACACTCATGCATGCTCTCACACACACATAGACATAAGTGTGGTAACACACCTACACATGAGTAAGCGCACACACTCACATGCATACACAGAAGCACAAATGCAAATCCACACACACATGTACTAATACACACAATCTCACACAAATGCACATATTTGTATAAGCATACACATCCACTCGCACACTCATAAACTATCATGCACACACATGTCGCCATGCACATAGACATGCGCACGTTCACAAATGCACACACACACACACATAAACAAACAAATGACCCACAAGCACTAATGCACATATGGACACATACACACACGCATGCACATGCATACACACTTATGAAAATTCCTATACATATGCAACACAACATGTTCACATACATGCACAAATACACATAGACACATATATGCACACATGTACTCACACATTTATGCCTATACACAAACACACACATGAACATGCACACATAGCCACACAAACACACAATTTGCTCTCACACACCCACACCTACACACAAGCACACACACACAAACACACATGCATACACAAGCACATGAATACTCACACACATGCACATACAAATCCACACGAATACATGCATGCACACATAGCCACACTCAAACACATATAGACATATATTTACTCAAACACACACATAGACACATGTACACCCACAAAGACACATATCCATATGCCCACACACACACAATCATTCACTCATACACATGCACACTTAAACCCATAGATATAAACACACTGACAAACACACATACACACATGCACACTCCCATGCACACATACGTCTACACGTACACACATCATGCATAAATACATGCACACTCACTTGCAAACATGCACATATGCACACACTCACACACATGCACAAACACATACACAAGTACATGTGCACACCCATGCACAATCATGTCTATGTACATGCACATATATATGCACACATGAACATACACACATGCACACACAATACACAAATGTACGTGCATGCACAAACAGGTGCATGCACACACTCACGTGCATGCACACAGACATGTGTAGCTAAGCACTCACAAGAAGAAAAACACTTGCACATAGACATACACACACAAATGCATGTGCACATATACATGTACATGAACACACACACATATACATACTCAAACACACAGAAACACATGTCCACACACAGACACACAAATATGCACACACACACACACACACGCATGTATGCGCACACACACACATGCATGCAAGCACACACACACATGTGCCCATCTTTATCTGCATGCATGCATACACACACATAAGCTTACACTCACAAAAACACTTGCAAACATAATATGTGCACTTGTACACACCCACACACATACATGTAAGCACACAAACACAAATACATTCACACACACGCAAATACACTCATAAACATACATGCACACACACACACATACTAGTAAACATGCACACATGCATACATGTATGCGCACACACACATGGACACACAGACATGTGCATCAACAAGCACTTGTTCACACACACAAAAACATACACATGCAAGCATGCAAACACACAAAAACATGCACACACACATACATAAGTGCACACACACATGCATGCACACAAGCCCACTGGCATTGGCGCACAAACAAACATGCAAATGCACATGCACACACACTCACATACACACATGTGCATGCACCCTATCACACATGCATGCTAATATGCACACGCACGCACACGCACAAGAGCACACCTTCACATGCATATGTGCACAAACACAGACACCACGTAGACACACTTGTACCCAAGCACACACACACACAAAGGTAGATACTAATGCACAAACGCACAAACACATGTATAAGCTCACGTACATGCACACCCATATGGACACCCACACACTCCTAATGCACACACACATACAAATAAGCACAAACATGGAAATATGCATATAGACATACACATGTATGCATACACTCACTCATGCATGAACACATCCACATATGCATGTATTCATTCACACACACTAAAAATGCATAAACACCCATATTAATGCACAAACACACATGCACACATGCATGCACAAACACACTCACATCCACACACTAAGATGCATGCATACACAGATACACACACACAACACATGTACATGTGCTCACACACACAAGCACAAACACACACACACACACATGTTTAGAGACACACACACAAGTGTGGACACACGCGCACATAAACTCACACAATCACTACTTCAGCATGTTTGCACATAAACACACAAACATATACACACGCACACACATAGACCCACATAAGTACACAAGCATGCACACACAAACCCACACACACTCACATGCACACAAACACACAAATACACACATGTACAGATGCACACATATAAATAGATCACATGGACACACACAAAAACAAACATATGAACACACACACATCCACATGCACACGAACACATGCACGCACAAACACATGCACATGCATATGCACAAAACACACAAACACATGTAGAAAAGCTCATGCGATTACACTAGCACCCACAAACATGCACAGGTGCAAATAGACACATGAAGACACACACAAAAATGCACACACAAGAACATCTACAAATGCACACATACACAAAAATGCACAGAACGTGCATGCCCACACACTTGTGCATACACACACAGACACACATCTATAAGATCACAATACATATACTAATAAACACATGTACATGTAACCTCACACACACACATGTGTCCACATGCAAAAATACACAAACATGAAGTCATGCATACACACATACTAACAAATAAACACCGACACACCCACAAACACACATACATGCACACCTATACGCATAAAGATATGGTCATGCCTATGCGTACACACACATGTACATAAGTGTACACATAAATGCACACATACACACACATAGACACACTCCCCATCACACACAAGTGCACAAAAACATGCACACAAGCACACACATGCACATGCACACAGATGCACATGCACACACATGCAAACCCACTAACTCACACAAACTCACACACACACACACATACACAAGCACGCATAAATGTTAACAGATAATGACACACTCATATACATAATTGCATGCACATAGCAACATATACATGCACACCCACACAAATAAACACACACAAAGGAATATACATGTACACACATGTTACACCCAACACACACACACATACATACATGCAGGCAGACATACACAAACACATGCAAAGACATGACTTCACCCACACAAACATAGCACAAATAAACATGCACACACATGAGCTCACACATACATTTGCACATATGTAAACAATCCTATATGCACAGGCACACATACATGCCCATATGCGTGGGCACACCCGTACATACATACATGCACATGCACACACATACACCCACATATAGCCACACACAGACACACAGGAAGACATCCACGTATGCAAGCATCCACAAATGTATGCAAGACATGAACACACATGCACATATACACATATGTATACAGACACTCGTACTAACACACAGACACACAAGTACATGCACACATACACAAACACTCACACAAAACTACACCAATGAACACACACATACATGCATGCACAAAAACACACACACACACACACTTGTGTGCACATGCCCATTTACATAAACACACACACACACAGTTGCATAAGTTGACAAAGATACATGCACAAACACACACATACACACACCCCACACACCCATGCATGCATAAACACATATAAACCTTCAAATATGCACAAACACTCATCCACATGCATACACTTACATGCACACAACAACACAAAAACACACATGTACACACACAAATGTCCACACACATGCATAAAAGCACAGACATAGAGGAACAGAAGCACATGTGCTAATTCATACATTTATACACCTACATAAGCACATATGCACACACACATGCATACACACATGCATGTGCACATGCATGCATACCTACACACACAAATACACATCCATGCACACCTACATGCACATAAGCATAGCACATACAAACATGCACTCACACTTGCTTACACACTGACACTTGAACACACATGCAAACACATTAACACACACACAAACAAAATCACATGCACATACACAAAAATGCATAGGCACATCGACACTCTAACACACTCGTTGACATGCACAACCATATAGTATCATGCACTCTCGCATGCACAACACACTCACAAGAATGCATGCACATGCATGTGCACCCATGCACACACAAGCATGCACACACATACACACAACTACACACATGCATACAAACACATACACGTACACACACACACACGCAAAACACATTCCATAAATATGATAATGGATAGATATGCACAAATGCACATGCACATAAAAACAAACTCACACCCACACACAATTGTATGCACCCACATAAACATATGTACAGGTACACAAATAACCACACACATGCACACACACAAATACACATGTACATATGCACATATATGCATAAAAACACACAACGTACCCATAGGCATGCACACACACACGTATACACACACACCTATGATCACACGCATGCAAACACTTGCACACACCAGCACATACCCATAAAAACACAGCACAAACAAATAAGCGCACACACACCTACACGTGTGCATAGACACTCAAACATACAAACACATGCCCCCAAACATATTCATGCACACCGACATAGGAACACACACACACATGCATACATGCATAAGCATTTACACACACCCCCATAACGACAAACCCGCACACATACGCACGAATACACACACACATGCAAGAATCTATGAAAAGATATATTATACACACAAATACACACACACAAACACATACGCACAATAAATACACTCACACAAGCACATAAGCATACACATAGATGCCCATGCACTTGTGCATAAGAACATGAACCAACACACATATGCACCCACATGCATACACATGTGCCTACCTGTAGACACACAGACACACACACATAGGAAAGTGCCCACACACATATATATGCATAAATAAAAGCACACACACATGTATGTGCATAGACCCATGCACAGAAACCCAAACACACATACACAAGTGCACATGCATACACACTCACATATACAAACACATGCATGCACACGTGCACACCCCTCGCTCACCCCCCATGCACACATGCATGAACACACACACACATGTACATACACACGTACACAAACCCACATACATGGAAAAATGCTCACACACACTTATACACTTGCACACACATATGAACATACATGCAATAGCACAAACAGACTCACATACACACATGCATAAAAAAAAGCACACATTGACATGCACACATAAACACATACTTGTAGACCAACATGCATAAATACAAAAACATAGATAGAGCAACACACATGCACATGTACTAACACATACACATATACACACACACAACAACACATGCACACACACACACATATACACACATACACATTCATACACACACATGTACACACACACAAACAGATACCCAACACACCTACTCACATGAAAGCACAAAACACACAATCATTCACACAAACATGTGCACACACATGCATAAACACTCAGACACAAACACAAGCACAATCATATGCACATACACACATATCTATATTGACACTCACTCATCGACACACACATGGTGAAATGCACTCATGCATGCACAACACACTCAAACAAATGCATGTACATGTGTGCACACTTAGGCATACACACACATGCACACCCACACCCACACACTCACACACACAATAAACACACACCCAAAAACATGAAAATGGATATACACGCACAAACTCACATGCACATAGAAGCAAATTCACACACTCACACACTTGCATGCACCAACATGGACATGCATATAGGCACACAAAAAACCATACACACACATACAAACACACATGCATAAAAATACACATATACTCATAGGCACACACACTCACACACACTTGTTTGTGCTTACAAACACAAACACATATGCACCTATCTTATTATATGCACATGCACACACCAAAACATATGCCAACAAATAGGTACACACACATGGCCACACACATGCAGATGCACACACACATATACATGTATACATATATGCATACGCATATACACACACATATGTGCACAGACACACACACATGCTCATGCACACACATCCGCATACACACCTACACCAACATGCACTCATACATATGCACACACAACACACACACATAGATAAACCCATATGCATGCACACTTACACACAAACACAAGCATGCATACAAATAAGCAAACATACATACATGAACACCCACACACACATGTGCATGCACACCTGCCTACACACACATGCATGCTTGCACACTTGAATGTCACATATACACATACACACCAATTCAGGTACACACATAAGTACAAACATTCACATAAGTACACACACACAAAAAGCACACATATGAAAATGCACATACATGCTCATACATACACAAATGTGTACACACACACACAAAAGCATGCACAAATGAATGCACATGCACATGCACACATATAAGCACCTACAAATGGACACACATGCATGCATACATGCACACACTCACATATATCTATACACAAATGCACACATGCTCACGTACACACATGTATGCACAAGAAGACATCCACAAACACATGCACACACACACAAACACACGCACTTACTCACCAACACACAGACACACACACATAGGTACAGACATGCACACCCACATGCTCACACACATATATAGAAAGATGTATGCACAAACACATGTGCCTAATGACCAAAACATATGCACATGCACGCATAGACACATGCTTCGAATGAACATGCCCACAAAGATAGACATAGATGCAAATGCATACGCACATGCACATGCACACACATGTGCAACCACTCACGAACACATGTACACCCATGCACATATACACATGCACTCACACATGAACACACATGCACATGCATGTACTCACATGCACACATTCACCCAAGCACAAACACACACATGCACTCAAACATATACTTGTGTACTCACAGCAGGCACACAAATGCATAAGCAAGCATAAGTACACACTCGCATGCACACGTATTAGCACATGCACACACATATGCTTACACACAAACGCATGCATAAGCATGCACACATGCATGCTTGCGCATACACACACATGCACATACATAAGTTCAAACACATACAGTAGACACACATACACTCCCCACACAAACATGCTCTCACTCAAACACACACACACACACATACACAAAGATATACATATGTAAGCAAACATTGACACATGCACACACACAATCTTGCAAACATATCTATACACACACACACATGCACACATACACACAGATACACAAACCTACACACACCTATAAAGCATGCATACCAAAACGTACACACATATGCCCATGAACATAAGAAAGCATGCACATAGGTATGCACACACACACACACATACAACAACACAAGGGCACAAATGCATGCACACATGCACACAAGCACACATATATTCATAAACACACACACACAAATTAACACATTCATGCATATACACACACACACGTTCACATGGACACAAATATATGCATGCACACATACATGCATACACACTCACACAAACACACACTTGCATGCACACACACATATACACACACTCACATGTATACAAAATCACATATGTATATACACACATATACAGACACACATGCATATGCATAAACACATGCACAAATGCACATATATTTGCACACGTACACTCTCACACACATGCAAATGCACACATACATGCATGCATGTACTAGAACACATAGGCATATACACACACATGATAACACATGCAAACACACAGACGCACACACTCGTGGATGTGAATGCCAAAAACAAGTGTACACACAAAGAAATAAATGTATACATACACATGCACATGCATACACAACCAAAAATCATACCAAATCATAAACATGTACATTCATGTAGACCAACACACCCATGCACCTACACACACACACACACATGCATACAAATAAGAACTAAAGCACACACACACACAACGAAATACATATACACACACAAAACACATTTGCACTAATGCACAACACGCGTGCATACACACACACCTACACTAGCACATAAACATAGATGCACATGAACAAGCACACACATGCACACTCAAAGGAACACACACATCTACACACACAAGCACACACATGTAATCACACACAAACACACACTCACACACACACACACACGTACACACATAATCCTGCACAAGCACACACACATGAGTGCACATAGATATTAATGCACAAGAATGCACACATGCACATGCACGCACACTCACATAGATGCTCATATATATATAGACACATATGCACAAACACAGACATAGACACACACACACATAAGCAGGCAAACACATGTGCATACCCACATTGACAACCACACATACATAAATGTGCACACACACACACACACATAAATGCACTCATTCACTCTTATTCACATGCACACACATACACACATGCACATGTACTCCCACACATAAATACACATGCACACATGAATGCACACACACATGCACATAGACATGCTCGCACAAACACACAAGCTGACACAAACAAAGATGCACTCACACATGCACACACACACAGCCATGCATGTACACACATGAACACATATGCACACTCACATATACACAGACATGAACACACACCCACATGCACTTATGATCATGCATGCATATAAACATGCATACACACACTCACTCATGTACACGTGTATGTACTTACATACAATTATGGACACAAATATACACACCCACACATAAACGTGCACAAATACACACAAACATGACATGCACATGCACACATACACACTTAGACATGTACAAATGTGCACACACACACACACACATACACACATGGACATGAGTACACATAGACACATACATGTACACATCCACATACATATATGCATGCACACAAACACGCACACACTCATGCACATACATATGCACATAAACACATGCACATACACATATGGAAATGCATTCACACAAACATGCCCACATACATACACCAACAAACAATGATGTAGAAACATAGATTTGCACACACACGCACACACATGCACATGCACACACATGCACATACACACACACGCATAAAGACACACACTCATGCATACCACACATCCATAGGGATAGACACTCAAGCGTGCATACACACATGCATCTATGCACCACATGCACATGCACCCATACACGAGTACCAATGCACACTGGCACATACACAAGCACAAATCATATGATCACATATATACAAATACACATGCACACACACATGTGCATGCACAAACATTTATACATAACCATGCACTTGCACAGACATGTGTACCCATGCATGCACAATTATATGCACACACACACACACATACATAGGTATTTCAACACATGCTAAGCATAAGCACACATGCACATGCACACACTCACATATGTATGTATACAAACATGCGTATGCACAAACGTAATCACACACACATGGACCCATATACATGCACACACACACGTGCTTGAGTACACCCACATGAGCACATGTTCGCACAGACATACAAATGTATAAATGCACATATGAATGCATAATCATATATACATGCATATGCGTAAGAACATACACACGAACACACACTAAGATGCATACACATACAAAAAAATGCACTCACAAACATATGCACACATACACATATATGCACACACATGTCCATACACATGCACATACATGCACACAAACTTGCATAAACATCCACAGACATGCACCCACACAAACACACATGCACTAATACATGTGCAGAAACATATATACTAATGCACACATTTGTACATGCACATATGCCTACTCACACCAACACAAATTTACACACATACACATATGAACACACATAGGCAAGCATACATTCACATGTAGACACTTAAGCATGTACACATGCACACACACACACACGTGCATGCAAAGACATGCATGCACATGCACATGCACATAGATGCAGACACACATGTATTATCACATGTGCACATGCAAAAGAACACATATGCACACACACACACACACAAGCAAACACACACTTGCATCAACACACACACATGTGCTCGCATGCAAAAACACACATGCATGTACACACACATTCACTCACATGTGCATATGAACACCCACACACAACAACACCAACAAATACATGCACACACATGTAGGCAAACACACACACGCACAAACACGCTTGTACACACAGCCCTAGACATGCCCACACATGCACATGCACACACACAAACTCCTACACAAATACACACATGCACACAAACACAAATGTATAGGCACAGATGCATAAAATAATACACACATATACACACACAAGCAAAAATGTACTCACACACATACACAAACAGGAACATAGACACTTACACAAGTACACACATGCAAACATAAACATAAGCACACAAGAACATAAGCAGACACACACATATGCACACATGTACACAAGCACACACATGTGTGTGTGTGCACACACATGTGCATGTACTGTAAACACACACAATCATGTGCAAACACAAATACATATACAAATGAACGCACACTCGTAGCACCCACATGCACAATCTTGCATGAACACACGCTAAAACACACACGTACATGCACATTAACACACACATGTGCACACATTCACATACACACATGTGCACATGCACATGCACAAACACACATGTGCACATGCATACACACACACACACACGTGTGCATGCACATGCTCAAAAACACATGCACACTTGGACACATACACAGTTAAACACTCCCATAAGCAAACACGCACACATGCACACACATAGACACACTCAAAAGAACACAAAGTCATTGATGTACACATACACACACATGTATGCATATACACACACATGCAGGGAGCACATCCACACAGACACACTAGCAAACATATACAAAAATGCACATCTACACACATATGCACATAGGTACGTGTTCACATACACACACACACACAAGCATGCATGTACAATAGCACACAAGCACATACATGCACTTGAAGAAACCCACCTACCTATAGATGCACTCACACATGCACACACACACACAAGCAGACAAGGACATCGCACATGCATACATACACACAAATGTGCATGCCTATGTAGAGACACATGTGGCATTACGCACAATCACACACACGTGCTCACACCATATTCACACACATACACACATGTCATGCATATGCACACACACAATCGAATAACCACAAACACCCACAACAATGAACACACAAACATAGGCACGTGCACATGCACAAATATACACACTTGCATGTGTGTGCACATGGACATGCTTACACTCACGTATACATGTGCACACTTTTATGCAAAAACACTTGCAAACACACACACACCCCCACACACTCATACACATGTAGACACACACATGCATGCAAACCTACACACACCCATGCACACACATACACACAAACAAACATGTACACACATGCATATGCACAACAACACACACATGCATGCACACACAAGCACAAACATACACACATATACAAACACACACAAACAGGAACACAAACATGCACCAGCACGCACATGTAAAGATAAACACAAGTGTAGAAACACACAAGAAGGCACAATCGCATGCACAAATGTGCATGCACAAAAATGCATATATGTGTGCATATAAACAAACATGCACAACACACACAAACACATACACACAAGCACAAAAAGACACACACACATGTGCACACAAACACACACATACACACACACACACATATATGTGCATATGCACACACACACACACCACCCACATATAGCCACATAATAACATAGGCACACATGCACATGAATGCACCATGCACACACACAAAAGCATACACATAAGCACACACACATGCACATACACTTACACACACAATTACACCCATGCAAATGCACACACTCACACACTCACACACAAGCAAACACATGGACAAACAAACACACACGTGGACCACCATAAACACACACACATAAAGAACATGCACATGCACACAACACAAATAGATATGCACTAATCACATGCTTACACTTACATGTGCACACACATACTTGCACACATAGTTGCACACACACACACACACTAGCACACATGCACAAAAATACACATATGAATGCATAGGTAGACAAATATTGCCCTACAAAACATTAGCCAATGCATGCATGCAAGTGCAAGAAAACATGCACATATGCACACTCACACACTTAGATACACACTTATACACACTCACAAACACAAGCACACCCATACACATATGCATGCAAATAGAAACACATGCATATGCTCTGACTCACACTTGCATGAACACCCTTAGAAATATATAAAGACACACACAATACACTCGTAGGCTTGCACACACCAACATGCATACACAAATAGACAGATAAACACACAAAAATAAACACACAGATGCACACATGCACAAAAACATACACACTTATACTAACACGCACACACACACATGCATGCTTGCACACTCGCACAACATGCACACATGCATGCACCCATACACACAAGCATGCACACACAGGAAGACTTATACACACAGGTGCACAACACAAGTACATACATACACACAATAACACATGCACATACATGCACACATATGCACCCACCTACACACATGAACACACATGCATATATTCACACACAACATACACACATGTGTGTGCATACACACACACAAGCATGCACACACACACCCACACATAAAAATGCACACATGCACCAATGCATTCACTTACACACACATGTGCAAGCATACACTCACACACACATGCATACATGCATGCATGTAGACACACACAAACACCAACCCTGACACCCCCACAACACATGGTTTTATGCATGCCCACACAAACATAAACTCACACACATATGCAGACACACTCACATTCACTAGCATGCATAGATGACACACATGGAGACAAACACACACGTACAAAAACAATTACACACATGCATATGCACACACATACAAACATACATCCCTACCCAACACACATATTCATGTATGCACACACACACACATAAGAACACACATGCATATGTACATTAACACACACAAGCACACATGCAAACACACATAAGCATACATACAGATCCACATGCACACACATGTAGGTGCACATACTCCCACAAACACAATCGCACCCACACCCACACATATGAACACACATATGCATAGCACAAATGCATGCATAATCACACATGTGCACACACGCGTATGTAGAAACATGCACCCATACACACATGAATATGCACACAGACACACACACATGCATGCACACTAAACAAAAACATGCACATTCACACAAATGTTCATGTGGGCAAACACACATAAGCACACATCCACACACCCATGCACAAGTGTGTATGCACACACACGCACATATAGACACACATATGCACACACATATACACATACACACCAACTCAAAAAAGTATATGCACACACACAGATATACATTTGCACGAAAATATTTGCACAAGTAAGCAAACACACATTCAAACAAGCACAGACACAGAGGACACACACATGGGCACACACATGCACACAAATGCACACACACTCACATGCACATTTAGTGACACACGTACACACAATCACACTCACACACATAAGCATGCACACAAACACGTGCGCACATATGAGAACATAAGACAAAATTATAAGCATTCACATATGCTTGCATATGCAATTACATACACACATGCACATGCACTGACAACACACATTTGCACACTCACACACACACACTCGCACATAGGCATATCAACATGTATACATGCACACAAAGATATCGTACACACATAAATACAAACACACATGCACCCACTCACTTACAAATTCACATATATGTATATACACACACACATGCTCACACACACACAAACATGCAAACACACACACACTTGCACTCACACAAGAACACACATGCACACACACACACACATGCATACATGCACATATGTAAATGCACATGCATACTCGCCCGCACACAATCATGCTCATGCACATAAAAACATGTATGCATGCACACAACAACACATGCACACATGCCCATACACAAACACATGCACACACACACATGTATGCATCAACATGCACATAAGTACACACACAAACACACACACACACACACATATGTAGACATGCATGCACATGTCTATGCATATGCACAGACACACACACATGCACATACACACACACACACACATCATATGCACATGCACATAGACTGCAAAATGCACATACGTACACATGATCATACACACACATGCAAACATGTATACATGCACATTCAGACATGCATGCACATAAGCATACGCACACAATCACACACACACATATATGGCATGTAGATACACACAAAAACAAACACACACAAACATGATCATGCAAGCACATGCATACATACACACATGTGCAAGCACACACAAGGACATATGCACACACATGCACACATGCAAACACATACACACACAAATACATGCATGCAAGCATACGGACATACACAAACGTACATAAACACATAAATGAGCACAAAAAAAATATATGCATACACACACACATAAGAATGCACACATTCCCATAGGAACCTTCTGATGCAAAACTACAATGCACACATACACAAACATACCCCTGTACAAACATGCACACATATAGACACATATGTACAAGCACAAATGCATTAGAAGTGCATGCAAACATACACAGACATAGTCATACATGCACACCGACACACACATACACATGCTTAGATGCATTAACATAGGCACACACACACACTGACACACACATGCACGTGTAGACATAGGCACACACACAAACATGCACATGCACACACATATATGTGCAAAAAAATTGAAACTTGTACACACATAACACAAACTTACAAACAACATATATACACACACACATGCATTCACACAAATGCATTCACTCACATGCATGGACAAGTACATGCACATATGCACACAAGTACAAATTTACACATGCACACAGACAAACACACACTCACGTGTACACAAACTCACTGATGCACATTCATGCACACACACACACATATGGACACGAGCGCATGTGCACACACATATGCACACACATATACAAGCACATACACATGCATGCATACACTAATGCATGCACACATGTGTACACACATTTACAAAAGAAAACACATCCACCCACACTTATATTATGCTCATCTATAGACACAAATGCATAAGCACACACACATGTACTCACACACAACATAAATTGACACACATGAACCTATGCACACATACACACACATGCACCCCCAGGCGTACACATATAGGCACATACAGACACAGATGCTTATGCGTGAACATACATGCAAACACACAAAAATGCACATACACATACGCACACATATGCACACGCACACACATACATGCATAGACACATGCACGTATAGACACATGAATACACAAAGCACTCACACATAAAGACATGCATAAACACATTTGTAAACATGCACACACATAAATAAACATGCACATGCACACACACCAATACTTACGCACACAGATACAAGCAGACACATGCACAACACAGCTAACACACACATACATGAACACACCCATATGTGCACATTTACACACATAGAAAACACACACATGTATAGACACGCACATGCATGTGAACACACACACAATCTTACACACCATATATGCACATGCACACATGCTTAGATGCAATGCAAACAGAAGCACACACACATATGCCTACACACATGCATAACAGGCACTAATGCATGCTCATATAAATACATACACATAAGGACACATGAGCACACACATACACACACATGCATCGATGCACAAATGCACACACATGTACACTCTAGCACATGCACACACACAAACATGCACATGCATGCATACACACACATGCACACACACAAGCAAACACATACACACATGCATAGACACACATACACACAAAAGCTCATAGACATGAACACTCATGTACATACATAGAGGCAAGCACACACATGTAGATGCATGAACTATAAACCCTAAGACACACACACACATGCATAATCATGCACACACATATATACACACATACACGTGCACAAGTATATATGCACATGCACACACACATGTTTATAAATACATATACACACGCACATGTACATATGCACACACACATATGCACATCACGAACACACATATGTACTAATATAGATATGGAAATGCACACACACACATGCTAAAATACATGCAGAAACACATTCACATAGACAGACATCCTTACTCCTACACATTCACACACCCCCATAGACACACACACACACACAAGTACATGCACATGCATGCACACACAAACCCACACACATGCTTTCACATGCACACAAATACACATGTATGTAGAACCATAGATCTAGATGCATCTACATGCATGCACAACTCAACCACACATACACACATAAATGTACACACATACACTCACACCTAGACATAAGAAAACATACACACACATACAGAAACACAAGTACATATGCACACATGCAAACACATAATGGCATTAACACATATGCACATGCATCCACACGCACAACCACATATTCACACACTTGCATGCACAGGTTAGTATAGCACATACATGTACACACGTGCATGCATATACATGTACACAACCTGTACACACATGAAAACATTAACATGAGCGACACCTACACACATAACCACAAACATAAGTGTACATGCATACACAAAAAAACATTAACATACGTGCACATGAGCATTGACACATGCACACACACACACACACCTACAAACCCATGCACAAGCTCATATAGTACACACATGCATACTTGTGCACACACACACATGCATGCACACATGCACACACTCATATGAGCACACACATACACAAACAAACTAATGCACAAGTGCACACCCATATACACCCACACTCACACACACACATTCACATGAATGCATCCACACACACATGCACAAACACCCATACACACGCATTTATGCATGCACACACACACATAAGTGCACACTGCCATTTACATGCACATAGACAAAAACGCACAAATAAAAACATGCAAACAAACTCGCACAAGTACATGCAAGCACACATATGCACATGCACAAGCAAACACACATATATGAATTCACATGCACATGCATACACCTACATGCCTGCACACATAAACAAAATGACACACAAGCATATGTGTACACATGCACACACACAAGCAAGCATGCACAAACACATGCACACATACACATAGGCTCACACATATTTGCACACACACACAGACAAAAACACATATGCATGCATATACATACAAACAAGTATGTGCTCACACACACTCCCACCCGCATACATGCAAAACTACACTCACACACGCACATGCAGTGCACCCACACACGATCACATCCACAAGTGTGTGCACAAACACACATAATTACACATAACAAAAACACACCTGTACAAAAATGCACAAGCACATACACATGTACACACACTGACAGGCACACACACATGCAAGAATGCACACATGCATGCATGTATGCACTCACAAATGAATACATGCACATAAGCTTGCACCCACACATGAACAAATAGGTATACATGAACACACACAAATGCACAAGAGCATGTACATATAAGCACACAGATGAATGCATGCAGAAACACACTAGCAAAAACAAGCACACACATAAACATATGCATACACATAGACACATGCATGTATGCACGCATGGTTACACATGTGAATGCTCTAAGACACATACACAAACTTTCACAAATAAACTCAAATCAATACACATGCACACATGCATGCACATACACACACATGCACAAACTCTCTCACATATGCACCCAAATGAATATAAAATAATGCAGAAATGTGTAGACTCACCCCACCACACATAGGTGTGAATGGATACATGCAGGTACATGTGTGCACACACATACACACACAAACATTCACACACACATGCACATACACCCATACACATTTACACACATACATACCCACATACATTCACACACATACACACTCACATAAGAACACATGCACATAAGAACACATGCACACAAGCACACACACACCCATGCAAATGCACATGCATACATACAAGCACACACACATATACACACATGCACACCAATGCACATACATGCATAAA
Organism: Vanilla planifolia; assembly: GCA_023846275.1. Lineage (NCBI taxonomy): Eukaryota > Viridiplantae > Streptophyta > Magnoliopsida > Asparagales > Orchidaceae > Vanilla > Vanilla planifolia. Next base: position 94,697 of record JAIUJO010001533.1, on the reverse strand, counting down.
CACTTGCTCGAACATGCACACAAATAAACATGCTCACATAGCTACATAGGTACACATAAATGCACACACTCAGGCTCACACATATGCACACACACAAGTTCACACAAATGCACACACATACATATGCATACACATGCATGTATACACATGCACATGCACACAAACACATATACATACTCACACACTCATGCACACATGCACATGACTATACACATGTGCTCACACACATACACACTCAATAACTTGCACACATACATATGCATGCACATACACAAACACACATACACATATGTACATGTACACACACACACATATGTACATGTACACACACACAAATGCACACACATGCACACATGCATATGCATACATGCATGTGCACACACAAAATTGCTCAAACACACATATTTGTATGAACACACATATTCTCACTCATGCATACACGTACACATGTACCCACACACACTGAAACATGCACACATGCACGTACACAAAAGCACAAATTTGTAGAAACATGCCCACACACACATGCAAGGGCATGCACACTCATAGATATATACACACACATGCACACACACATACACACAAAAACACACACACACATGTAAGCATGCATACACACACACATGCACACACAAACATGCACACATACCCATACATATGTACACATGAGCATGTAAATAACCAACACACACACACGTCACATATGCATGTATGTACACCAACATGCACACACATGCCCAAACTCACATGTACATGCATACACAGATGCACATGCATACACATATGCACACACACCCACACATAAAAACACATGCACATTCACATGCACACATATGTACAAATACACAAACACACACATATACATAAAGGAACATAATTGCATACCCTTGCACACACATATCATGAACACATGCACCAACAAATATACACACACAACTACACATGCATACACAGACATGAACACATACATACATACACACAGACACACATGCACACATGTATGTGCACACAAACATGGACACATCAAAGAAAGCACATGCACACATACACAAAAATGTAGACACACATTCATATACCCATGCATTCAGACACACACGCACTTACAAACACACACACACACATATGCAAAAACACATGCATGTACTTGCACACCACTAATAACAAAGAAAATTGAATATTCACACAATCACACACATGCACACGAATACACTTGTGCACACACACACTTGTAAACATGGATGCACATTTGAGCACAAGTAGATGCACACTCATGCACACACACATACACATGTATACATGTACAAACACAAATGCACAATCTCATGCATACACACATACAAGCACATGTGCATACATAAGTGCATGCACACCCACACACATGCATGCATGCACACATATATGTGTGCATGCACACACACTCATAAATGCATATCCACACACACGCCAACAAACTCCCACATTTGAATAAACACACGCACAAACATACATGTGTACACACAAACATATGCATGTGAGCTCACACATGTACACACAAAAACATTCCCATACACACACACACTACATAAAAATACACACATACACAAGCAAGAACACACACACACATGGATAGTCTTATATACATGCATAATCACACAACACACACATACACACCCACACACACACATACACACATGCATGCATGCACACACATGTGCACACACGTACAAACACAAAGATGTACACATGCACAGACATACATATGCACACATGCACACATATACACATGCACCTACATACTCACTCATGCACATGAACACATGCACACATGCACACACACATACACTTGCAGGAACAAGTGCAAATGCATGCAACAATATAAACATAGGCTTGCACACACTTGCATGCAAAAAACAACACACACTCATACACACACATGTGCACCTACATACATAAACACACATGCACACATAGGGGAACACATGCACATGCACTAACACATACATGCACACTCATACACAACCACAAATGCACATACACATGCATACAAACATGCACATACCTACACATGCATGCATGCTCATACAAACACACTTACATGCCTATGCACATGCATGCATAGAACACAAACTTGCTTGCACATAAGTTTAAGCACACACTGACACACACATACGCGCACAAACACAATCATACACACGTACATACATAGTCACATATACATGCACATTGACACACACTCATCCACTAACATACACACATAGTGTCATGCACTTATGGATGCACAACACACTAAGACGATTGCATGCACACACATGTGCTCCTATGCATACAAGCATACACACCAGCACATGCACACACACATGCACATGCATGCACACACATGTAAAACACTCACCCACAAACATGAAAATGGATAGATATGAACAAACACACATGCACACTAACACAAATTCATACCTTCACACACTTGCATGCACCAACATGCACACATATATAGGCACATAAACAACCACACACACACAAACGCACATGCACACACATGCATAGAAATATATACATGTACTAATAAGCACACAACACACACTCATGCATGTGCAAAAACACAAGCACATATGCACCCGCACATGCATATGCACACGTATACACATGCAAACACAATCCAACACATAGGTACATAAACACACACATACACACCCACACACATGCATACACACACACAAACACACTCACTCTCACACATGGATACATAAATGTATACATATACATACACACATATGCACATGCACATGCATACACTCACACACACCCACACTCATATACATGCATACACATGCACACACACACCATACACACATAGATAAAAAAACATGCATGGACACCCAAAACACAAACACACATGCATACACACAAGAAAAAATACATACATGGATACCCACCACACGTGCATGCACACCAACCCACACACACACACATGCATGCACACAAATAGACATACATAAAAGCACATAAATGAACTTGATATACCACGTCATACACACGTATATGCATGCACACACACAAGCATGAACACACAAATGTACACATATAGACAGATGCACATTCACATGCACACACATACATGCATGCACACACTTACACGTATGTGCATACGCATGCACACATGCTCACGTACACACATGAGCACACAAGCTGATAGGCAAGCACATACACACACAAACACATGCACTCATGCACTTGCTCACACACAAACATGTAAGCACACACATGCACACCCATATGCACACACACAAACATACTCACACACATACACAAGAAGATAGACATGGACACACACATGTACATACATGCATGCAAGTGCATACTGACACAAACAAATGCACATGCATGCATAGACACATGCATGCATGCACATTCCCACAAACACAGATACAAATGTAAAGATATATAAACATGCACACATGCACATGCAACCACTCACTCATAGATGCATACCCACACACACACACATGCATGCATGTACTCAAACATGAACACATGCCCATATGCATGCAGTCATATGCACACATGCTGACAAACACAAACACACACCTATATACTCACACACACATGCATATGCACATACAAGCACACAGTCACATGCACACGTATGAGCACACATGCAAGTACACACAGACATACATGCACATCCACGTGCACATATACACAAACATATACATAAGCATGTACACATCACAGATCCACACACATACACATGAATCCATGCACAAACACACACATATGCAACCTTACACATAGATCCACATACACATACATGTGTATGTACACACCCACACACAATCAAACATGCACTCACTGGCACACACATAGACACATGCACATGCAAGTGCACAACACAGACATATACATACGTAGACATACTTGCATGCACACTTATACACATACTCACGCACATGCCCACACATACCCGTAGACACACACATGCAAAAATGTACATAAGTATGCATGCACATAGGTATGCACACACGGACACACATATAACAACACATGAGCACACAAGCTTGCACACCAGCACACACACACACACATGCACACACACATATGCACACAAGCACATATACATTCACAAATACACGCACACACATGTGCACACACATTAACACATACATGTATGTTCACACATAAATGCACATGCATTGAATCACATGGACACACACACATGCATCCACACACTCACACAAGCACATGCATGGACACACACACACATGCTCACTCATATGTACAAAAACTCACACATGCATATATACACACATATGCACATGCACAGATATATATGCACATATGTTTGCCCACATACGTGCACACATTCACAAACATGTGTGCACTAGCACACACTGGCACACACACACACACGAACACATGTGCAGACACATGCACACACTCATGAATACGCACATGCATGCAAATGCACATAAGAATGCACACACAGATAAAAGCACGCTCATATATACAGACAAACATACACTGACATATGCACACACAAGTAGACCAATATGCCCAATAGCTTAATTGTACATGTACATGGAGGCACACCCACACACCTAAAAATCGTCACACACATACGCACATACACACATGCATACACAGTCACACACACATGCAAATAAGAACAAAAGCATATAGACACACACATGCTCATACACACCCATGCATGAACACATATATACACACACACATACAAAAATATGTACACACACCCACACACACTCAAGCTCATGCATGCACACAGACACACATATTCTCATGCACACACACATGCTGACATGCACAAAGTCACACACATGTGCACACACACATATACACACACACACAAGCACACATATGCACACAAGCACATAACTACATGCACATACACACACACAAATACACACACACAAACATGCTCATATACATATAGCCATAGGCAAACACGAAAAAACATAAATATGCACACACACACATAACCTTACATACACATGCACACACAAACATGGTAATTCATTTCATGCACATGTACACACTTATGCATGCATACGCATCCATGGGAATAAACACACAAGAATGCATACACACATGCAACTATGCATAAAAAAACTAATGCCCACATACTCGAGTACCAAAGCACATAGACACATGCACATGCACAAATCATATGCACACATGCATACAAACACACATCCACACATGCATGTACATGCACACATACACATAACAATGCATGCACATGCATGCCCATGGATACTAATACATGCTCATGCATACACACACGTACCCATGCATGCACATGCATATAACACACATACTGACATGCATAGGTATTTGAACAGACATTTAAGCATAAGCATACATGCACACATGCACACACACACACACATGCATGCATACACACATGAAATTGCACACACACATATCCACATACATGCACACACACATGCTCGAGCACACCCACATGAGCATTTGCTTGCACACACCCACAAATGCATAAACATATGCATGAAGACAAATGACACATACTCACACATACGCTTAAACATTCGCACATGCAAACACGCTCGAACATGTGCTTAGATGCAAACACACACACATACATGCACAAAAGAAAATACACTCACACACATGTACACATACACATATATACACATTAGCATACACATAAACATGCACACACACACACACACACTCACAAGAACACATGCACACCCATGCACACACACATGCCTACACACATGCACACATGCACACATGCACATAAACTAGTATAAACACCCACACATACACATGCACAAACACATAAACACACACACTCATGCACACATATGCACACACGTTACACACACACACCTGCACATGCCAAACATAATTGCAAATGCACACACATATGCACAAATACATGTACGTACTCAAACAAGCATGCATTGAAACATGTAAATGAACTAGCACACATGCAATAGAAGTACACACACAAATGCACCTAACACACATGTAGATATGCATGCATATGCACATGTAGACACACAGAAGCATGCAAACCACACATACACACATGAACATAGATGTAGACACACATGCACATCCACACACAATCACATGCACACATGTACACATGCACATGCACACACATGAACAAACAAACACATGCACCTACACACACAATTGCTCACATGCAAACACACACATGCATACACACGCACACACAAACTCATGTGCACACACATGCACACATGCAAAAACACCCACACATACCTACACCAAGGAACACACAAATACTTGTGCTTGGATGCACACATGCACACACAATCACACACAAATTTAAGCACACTCACATGAATAAACATATGCATACACACATGTACAGACTTGTACATGCACACATACAAACCTATACACACACACACACAAATCTATACACGTGCACACACGAACATGTACACATGTACATGGACACAGACACATATGTATAGACATGGATGTGCACAATAACACACACATATGCACACACAAGTGCAAACATACTCGTACACATAGACAAAACACAAAGAAACATAGACACAAGCACAAGCACACACACACACACACATAAACAAAAGTACACACACATAAGTGGACACACCAGCATGCACAATTATGCACAAGCATAGAAGCCTATGTGTGCTCACACACACATATACATATGCATGCCTGGCATTAACAAACACACATACACACATGTTCGCACACACACACATAGACATGCCAAAAAAATGCACATACAAATACACACCACGTATGCACTCATTCATACACACTTGTATGGATACACACAACCACACACACACGTGCACACACACACAAACATGCATAAATGTGTATGCACAAACACACATGTGTTCATGCACACTCATGCACTTACACAAAACACATGCACACTATGAAAGACATACACACATGCACCAACTCACTCCCACAAAAAACATACATGCATGCATGCACATACTCAAAAGAAAACAAAGTCACTCAAGTACACATGTGCACATGCACATGCACAAACACACACACAAACACACTTACACACATACACACAAATACACACATACACATATGCACACACATACGTGCACACACACATGCATGCACACAAACATTTGAGTATAGTAGCACACACACACACATATACGTGTATACACAATCTCACCTACACATGCACATATACATGCACACACACATGCGTACACACACATATGCACACATAGGCTTACATATAAGAAAAAATAAGAATGCACCAAAATGCATGCACACACACACACACACATACATACATACCCATGGGTCTAATTGACCCACATGTAAAATAATACGCATGCAAAAACACAAATATGCACATACACACACACACATGTGCATGCATGCACATTCACACATAAACACACATGTAGTCATCCACACATACACACGCACACACACAAATAAACAAATAGACCCACAACAATGAATACACACGCACACATACATAGTTGTGCATGTGTGCACATGCACATGCACACACTCACGTAAGCAGGTGTAGACCTACATGAACAAAAACATGCATATACACACACACCTCACACACAAACACATGCACACTCACACACACATACAAACCCACACACGTGCACATATACACATACATGCACACAAGCAAATGTAGATACACACCCATACATGCACGTGTTCACACAAGCTGAAACATACTCACACAAAGACACACATACATAAAAAAATCAAACACACATCAACACACACATGAAAACAAAAACATAAGCACACACTCACACAACCAAGCATGCATGCACACATGTGCATGCTTGCAAATGCATGTGTGCACACACATACACACACACATCCACACATATACATCCACACATAGCCACACACTCATGTAGGTACACATCCATATGAACACATGCAACCATACACACACACAAGCACACACACATAGACACACACACACACATGCACACACATCTACACACACATAATCACACACATGCACATGCACACACACACATCATAAAAATGCACATGCATGCATACACAGACATGCACACTGACACACACATACAAACACATAAAAAGCACATGTGCACACACATGACAGAGACAAATAAGCACTAATGTACATGCACCCACATGCATGTTCACACACATACACTTGCACACACACATGCACACACACATGCAAGCACACAATTACATAGAAGCACACAAGTAGAGAGACACAGTTGTGCAAGCACATCAGCAAATGTATGCATGTGTGTGTAAGAAAATGTGCACATACACATAGATATATCCTTGCACACACATACACATGCACACACATACACATGCACTCACACACACATGTATGCACACCCACACAAATGCATATAGGGATACATAACACACATACACACTTGTATACACTCGTACATGAACACATAGAACATAAATGCATATACAAATAGATACACACATGCACACAAACATATACATACATACACAAACAAACACATACACCCACATACGTGTGCTTGCAAGGTCACACCGCATGCACCTATACATGCAAAAGAACATATGCACATACGGGTGCACAATACAAGTGCACACATGCAAAGATCCATGCACACATAACACACGCACCGAGCCGCACACACAAACATGCACAAACATGCATATACATGCACATGCACATGCACAAGGACACTCACACTCATGCTCACATGCACACACATAAGAATACACACATGTACAAAAACACACACACACTTTAACAAACACAAACACATTGACACACATACCCAAATATTGATGCACACACACAAGTATGCATATTTGCATCCACACTCACACACACATGCACACAGACACATGAATATAGACATACATATATGCACATTCACACATGTAGAGAAACACAAATAGACACATGCAAGCATAAACACACTGAAATACACTAGCACATGTACACACACACATATACACTCACAGACATGTAGATACATACACACACATGCACATGCACATAGGCACACATGTGTGAGTACACAAACACGAAAGCACTCACATGCATATATCATGCACAAATGCACACACAAGACACACAAGAACATACACATGCAGGCCCACACACGCACATGAACACACACACAAAAGCACTCACATGCACATATGCATGCACAAATGCACACACATGACACACAAGTACATACACATACACGCACACATATGCACATGAACACACACATACACACAGACATATGCACACAAACAGATGCATATACACACTCCCACACACATGTGCATACACACATAGATATGCACATGCACACACATTCATCCAAAATCACAAGAACACACACACTTGCACACCCACAAACATACACATAGGCCCACATGCACACACACATGTACAAACAAGTGAATACAACACACAGACACTTGCTTACACACAAACACACATGTAGGTGCATACACACACACACAAAAATGCACACGAGCACACACATACCAAAATATATATATGCATGAGCACACACACACACACATAGATGCACATGCACATATGCTCACACACATACATGCACACAAACATAAACACACACATACACACCAACACATGCACACACATATTCATACACACAGCACACACACACACACATGCAAACACTTGAAAATGAACATGCACATAGACGTAGACAAATACAAACATGCACACATATATATAGACAAACACACACATGCATACACACACACATATGTACACTCACTTGCAATGCAAGCACACACATGGATACAACGTATGCACACACATATGTAGAAACAAATGCACACACACCAACACACACACAAAGATGCACGCACAGTCGCATGCGCATGGACACATAGATACACACACATTCATCGACAATCACACATACACACATTGATGCATATAAATGCTTGCACACACACACACACACACTCATACACACACATAGACAAATACAAACATACACACACATGCATGCACACACACATATGTAAACTTACTTGCAAATGCAAGCTCACACATGGATACATTGTATGCACACACATATGTAGAAACAAATGCACACACACCCACACACACACACACACAAAGATGCACACACAGTCTCATGTGCATGGACACATGAATACACACACATTCATCGACAATCACACATACACACATCGATGCATATAAATGCATGCATACACACACAACATAACCCACACATACTCGTACACACATGCACATGTGTGCACACACATGCATAGACAAACAACACACATGCACACACAAGTGCATGCACACTCACACAAACACAATCACACATGCATGCAAGCACATACACATATTCTTACACAAATAAAAACATATGACTACACACATAGAGATGTACATAGACATGCACACACTTGGATGCACATGTATACAAACTCACATATGCACACATGCACATGTGCACACACGTACGTGCGCACACCTATATGTGCAAAGACACGTGTATGCACACCTGCACCTACAGACACATGAACCCACATAATCATCCTCATGCATAATCACACATGTATTTGCATACACAAACACTTAACCGCACATGCACACATGTCCATACACACACACACGCACACACATACACATGTGTATGCATCCATGTGCACATGTATGTGCACACACACACATAAAAATGAACACATACACTTAAGGAAATTTACGGACACACATATATAGATGTAGACAAGCTCACACATGTCTATGCACATGCATAGGCACTAACACACATACACGCACACACACATGCATATGCACATGCACACATTCATATACACTCAAAAAAACAAAGGCACACACATGATCATGCACACGCACATGCACATTCATGCACACAGACACACAAGCATACACACACATAATCACACACAGACATGCACACACGTGCCTACAAATGTAGGCATGTTGACATGCACCAACATGAACACACACAAATATGCTCACACATATACACACACACACACACTGACATGGACACACATAAACATGACTATGTTAGCTCATGCATAAACTCACATAAGAACAGATGCACACAAGGACACATGCACATTCACATGCATGCACTAACACTCACACACATGCACACACACATGCATGTCTATACATACACACACATGCACATGCTTGCACACATGCACACACACTTACATAAGCACACACATAAGGGCATGAACACAAATGCATACATACTTGCATATATGAATGCACACATGCTTATTGGCACATTCATATAGAAAAATACATACATACACATGCACACACATCAGTGCCTATACACACAAACATAGCCACATACACACAAGGGTACCCACTTACACACATTCACATGTATATGCTCATAAAAACATAAGCAAACACATACACATATATACTTGCACACACGCACTAACACATGTATGCACATGCACACACACATATTCACATGCCCACATTCACACATGCACACATACACATGCATACAATCACACACACTCATATGTATAGACATAAGCACACACACACACACACATGTACACATTGGCACACACATAACAATTTGCAGACACACACTCACATAAATACATATACACACACTTAAAAACATGCAAACAAACACACACACACACACCCAAACTCTTGTTTTCACACATACACACATATCCATATGCACACAAACACATGCACACAAACATTTAAAATCATACACATATGAACACAAGCACAAACGCACACATAGACGCACATTCACATGCACACAAACATATTCATGCACATGTATGCACACACACACCCACAAATATAAACATGTGCACATGAATACAAATAGGCTCATAGATATGCACACACATACATATGCATACATGCACACACATGCACACACATGCATATACACATGTACAATCATGTAAATGCACATGTACATATGCACCCACATACACACTATGCTTGTTTGCAAACATAAATGCACGTGCACATACATATACTCATGCAAAGACTGACACACAAACATACATGCACCCATGCACACACTCATACACATAGAAAGACACACACACTCTCTAGAGCACACTCACTCACACACACACGCTTGCACAACACACACATGCACATACACATGTACACACATATGCTCATGCATGGATACATACAAACACACACACGTAGATGCATAGCCACATAGACACATGCATAAGCACATGAACAAGCACATGCACACACACATGAACCAATACACACACACACACATAAAGGATCGTCTATCCATATGCACATTCACACACAAGCAAACACGTGCACAAGGAGACAAACACACAAAGACACATGCATGTGCACATGCATGCACTTCCATGAACACACATGAACACACACACACTGGCACACATCACACCCAAACACACATGCGTTCATGTGACACATCCATACACATAGACTCACACATACAAATACACACACACCTATAGACATACACTTACACATCTTTGCATGCACTTGCACATGCATGCACAAACATATATGCACGTAAGCACACAAACACATGCACACACACTCAACACATGTGCATAAATACAAAGAAACACACATAAGTATGCGCACACACATGCACATGCACACACTAGAACATGCTCACACAGATACATACAAACATGTGCACATACACACAAACTTAAAATTACATACATGAACATGCATATAGGAACACACATGCACACACAAATGTACACACATGTGTATACACACCCACTTCTACTAATGCACACATGCATGCAGACATGCAAACACATGCATACACATATAAACAAAAACATAACCACACATGTTAAAACAAAAATGCACACATGCAAAAAACCACACTTGCATACTTGCATACACACACACACAACTAGCCATAGATGCATATGCATTATCACACACACATATAGACATGCTCATAGACACACACAAAAGTGTAAATACTCACAAACACACATACGAAAGCACACACATACACATGCACTCGTGCACACACTCACACATGCACAAACACACATAATTGTGTAACCAATCACACAAAAATGAATGCACATTCACACGCCCACATACAAAAGCACACACATGCACATGTATAGGCACACACACATGCACACACATAAGCACACACACAAATAAGCACACAAACATATGCATACACACTTGCACATAAAAGTACACCATATGCTCAATGAGACACATGCACACTCATGTGCACACATAAAAGCAAATAGACACACATACCAATGCATAATCTTGCAAACACACACATGTGTAAGTTGGCACACACACAACCACATACATGCACACACACATGTGCATAAACACACACAAATGGAAAGTCTTACATACATGCACAATCACACAAACAAAAACACATGCACTCACACACAAACATACACACATGCATGCACACACACACAAGCACACACTCATGCACAAACAAAAAGATGCATGCATGCCCACACATGCACATGCACTCACATGCTCACTCATGTAGATGCATACAGATGTATTCACATGCACACACATATAATCAAACTCTCACAAACATTCATACACAATATACACAAGCACATGCACACACCTACACACACAAACACATACAAGCACACACACACACACACACACACGTGTGCACATGTGCACAAACAAAAACACACATACATGTGTGCATAGACACATATGCACATGCACACACATGCACATATGCATACCTATCTACCCACACACACACAAATTCATGCACACATGGTTGTTCACATACACTACATGTAAGCACCCATAGGCACACACACACACAAGAACATATATGTATGCACATAAACACACACACATAGCATACACGCACATACTCACAAACATAAGCCCATGCACAACCACTCACAAATATGTACACACACAAAAACTCACATGCATGCACAAATATGTACACACATATGCACTCGCTAACATGCACATACAAGCATGCAACCATGCACACTTTCACAAGTAGATGATCGCATATGCCCATGCATGCAAATGAATACTCACATGCACAAGCACATACATACATAAAGGCTCATAGATCTGCATGCATACTTGCAGACACACGTGCACATAGACATGCACAAGGATGCAAACCAACACATGCACACACTCATACATATACATTCATGTGCACAAACACTCACACATAGACATGTATAGACACATACAAAAACATATACAAACAAATCACACATGCATACACATACATGCACATGCATCTATGCATCTAAGCATGCAAAGCCATACATATGTAATTGAATAGTCACACGAACATACACACACCGACACACACCCACACACAAGTGCACACACACACACATACATACACATGTATGCTCAAAAACATGCATACAGATGTATCCAAACACACTTATGCATGGCCTTGCACAAACACTTACATAAACATTTACACATTGCATACACACACCCATACACATGCACAAGTACACACATAATCACTCACTCACACATGCACACTCGCACACATGTATGGGTGATAGTTTGAAGAAGATTGTCAAGACTATAATTTATTACTTCTATTTATCCATCTATTTATGGGTGATAGGTTAAAGAAAACTTTAGATTGGTCCCTAGTAAATACCATAAGATCCTCCAAAAATAACTAGTAAATTTCACTTGTTGGACAAATACTAAGTCATCCTATATGGTTGTTCCTTAGTTTTTATGTTGGTGCTAAAGATGTTGATGCTCTTTTAGTCATCTTATGGTTGTAGGGTTATAAGGGTGCACCTAACCACTTACATCACAAAATTGTTGATATATTCTAATTATTTCTTAGCTTCCTTATTAGGTATTATGTTTTCTTCTTTCTTTTGCTATTATTTGTTAACTCTATCTAGGCTCATAGTGATGGATCTCTTTAGATAGTAGTTACATGTCTCTTTTCTTGGCACTTAAAATAAGTGATTCTAGATTGGGTGAGTTAACATAAAGAAGGGTGTGAAGAAATGGATGACAATGTAGGTTTGAGGGGTTTAGAAACTATGGTTGAGCTGGTAGACGAAGTGTGATAATGAATTGGTTGAGAAATGGTGATGTATGTCTTTGGAATACATACATGCATACATAAACTTATGCATGGTTGTGCACACGCACACATATGCATACACACAAACATATGCTCTCACACATGGACACACACACACACACATATGCACCACACAAGCACACACACCCACATATGACCTTGCATGCAAACACATAAGTACAAACACACACACGCATACATTTGTACACACACCTACACAAGCACACACATGAATACAAAAACCCACAAAAACCACCAACACATGCACGAATGCACACACACACACCGACATGCACACATGTACACATACACACACACATGTCCACACGCAGGCAAATAGACACATGTTGATGCACACACATGAATCTAGCACACACGTATGCCTATACACACACACAACCACACCTATACACACAATAGCACATGCCCACATATGCACATATGCATAGGCAACCATAGATGCACAAACATGCACACGAATGCTCCAACATATAAATGCACACATGCACATACAAAAACACACATGTATTTTTGCATACACATTCAAAAAGATATGCATGTATACACACAAACACATACATGTATACTGACACAAACACATACACACAGACAAACATGCACACATAAAAAGCACACATGCACTGAAAAGTAGACACACTCATACACGCTCATGTGTAGACACTTATGCCACATGCACATGTACACATACGCATGCACACTATGACGTGCAAACACATGCAGGCTTACACACGTGCATGCATACACGCACAACATGCACACACATATACTAGTATACAAACCCATGCATGCAAATGCACACATGCAAATTCATGTGTACACATACACACACACATACATGTGCATGCCCGTATTCACACACATGCACACACACATGCACACACATGCACACACACTTGCACCCACACATGCATGCATACATGGACATACTCATACACACTCATATGCACACATGCACATGGACACATGCTCACACACATGAACACACATTCACTTGCACACACAGATATATACACACACATGTGCACAAACAAAATAAATATACAAGCATGCACATATAAACAAATGCACTTGCAAATATCCACACACACATGTACATACACAAAAGCACACATACTCCCACACACACAAACACATGCATGCACTAGAAAGCTCAACCACACACACATGTGTATGCATACAAACACATGCACTTGCACACACAAACACCTACATAAATACAAACTGACCAACACACATGTAGACACAAGTACGCATGCATGAACACGTGCATGCATGAACACGCACTCTAAATGCATGCATATAGACACATATACACACATGTGCAAATGCACACACACATGAACATAAAAGCACACACTTATGCATGCACACACATATGTACACACACACACATAAAAAACATGTAAACATACACACATGCAAACAAAAATGCACACACATATACACACATGCACATATGCTCGTATGCTCACACGGCATGCATATGCATATACTTGCAAACATACACATTTACAAACATGTGTATACATATCCATTCACACACACACTCAAGCCCACGCACACATGCATGCATGCACACACATGCTTACACACACTCACACATACATACATGCAGATACACATGCACGTACACACACACACACATACACACATAAGAACACCTATGCACAAACATGCACACACATGTGAACATAAACACATGTATGTATGTGCACACACACATACACATGTACGTAGACTAACAACAACACAAAGTTTTGTGTATAGACAAAGTCTTTTGCATGCACACATGCATAGACATACTCTCATATATACACATATGCATAAACACACAGACAAATACACACGCAAACATGCATGCATGCATCCCGACAGGTATACACATATATATATACACACACATATGTATGTGCACACAAATACACACACATGTGTTCGAGGCACATATACAAGCACAAACTCATGCATGCACACGTACACAGCCATGCTCACACATGGACACAAACAAACATGTACACACACACACGCACGCACACACATGCACATGCTCACATGCACACACACATACATGCTCACATGTACATACTTGCACACAAACACAAACACATGGACATACACATACACACACATGCACATAAACCTGTAAACACACACCCACACACACCTACAAACACAAGCACACAAACCTATACACACACACACACACACTTATACACGTTTATGCTCACACAAACACAACCACACATGCACATACACACACTCACACACACACAGCCACACATGCACATATACATACACACATTCATGCACATACACACATGCATATAAGAAACCATTCACAAACATGAACACCCATGCATTGACACACGAACACATGTACGCATACACACATGCACATGCACATGAACATATGCACAAACTTTTACACCAACACAAAGACACTCGCATGCAAAAAAGCACACACATACATGCATATGTACACACACATAGACACATATACACACGTGCACATAGAGACACAAACATGCATGCTTACACAAATGCATGCACACACACACACATGTATACATGCACATATAGGCACATACATGTAAACAAGGACACATGCATATGAAGGCATAGAAAGACAAGCACATAGACAAAAAAGCATGCTTACACATGCCATATATGCATAAACAATCATGCTCACACACATACATGTACAAATGTACATGCACATATGCACACACACACACACACTTGGCTATTCACATGCATGAACACATATGCACGGAAAAACATAGATAGACATAAGCACACACACATGCACCGATGTGTGCACTCACACACATGCATGCAAGTACACATAGACTTGCATACTCATACACACACACATGCACATAGCACACACACGTAAAATGTGCAATGACACACACATGCATATGCATGCACCCATGCACACACTTGCACACACACACACACACACACTCACACATGCATTGGTGCATAATTACAAGCACTAACACACTCTCTCACACATGTAGACACAACTATAAGGACCAACACACATACACATATGAACGAGCACACACTCACACACATGCATTAGTGCATACATGCATTGGCACACACATGTGCACCTACTCCTATGCAGATACACAGCACATGAATGTAAAAGCTCACACACTCACACCTGTACCCACATATATGCCAACACACACATGAATGCACTAATGTGCACATGCTCGAACACATGCACAACTGAGCAAACACAAAAATGTAGATGCACACACACGCGCACACATACACACACAAGTGCAGATAAGAACACCCGTGTACCCACACACACATGCGTACATGCACAAACATATGCACACATGCACACACAAACCCAAGGGTACTCACACATACACATGAACACACACTTACATATGCGTGCACACACCTACACACAAGCATGCATACACATGCCCACACAAGCACAAACAAACACACTCACACTCATACATATACAAACATACATGCACATATACACACACACACACGCTTAACCATGCACATGCATGCACACACATGCACACAAAAACACTGATAAATATAAGCACACACACACACACACCTATGTGTGCACTCACACATATGCATGCATGTCTACATATAGACCTGCATACTCACGCACACACACGTAAAACATGTAGTGACAAAATGTATGTGTATGCACTGCACCCATACACACACTTACAAACACACTGACACTCACACATGCATGCACACACACATGTACACACGACTACAAGCACTAACACACATACACACACGAATGAGCACACACTCACACACATGCATTAATGCGCACATGCATTGGTGGACATTTGCACACCCATACACATGCATATACACAGCACACGAACATAAAAGCTCACACACTCACACTTGTGCCCACATATAGACCAACACACATGCATGACTGTACTAATGTGCACATGCTTAAACACATGCACAAATGCACAAACATACATATGAGCATGCACACACACATGCACACATACACACACCCACATACACAAGTACACACAAGCATGCATCCACGTACACACACACACATGCATACATGCTCTTATATATGCACACATGCACACACAAACCCAAGAAAACTGGCACATACATATACACACGCACACACATATACATGCAAACACCTATACAAAAGTGTGTAGACATGCACACACACACACACATACTTAAATGTACACACACATACACACACACACACATATGCACACAAACATGATCACGCATGAACACATACTTGTACAATTATGCATATACACACAAAGACACAAAACATTCATAGTTATGCACACTTGCACACATGCAAAAATGTAAATACACATATTTGAGCACACTTGCACACGCACATACACAATCATATACACACATACATACACACACACACACACACTCATGTATGCACACACACATGCATTTGCACACATTCACTCATAACAACACAAATACATGCACACACAAAAATACCTACACAAATGAATGCACATGAACACACAAATACACACACACACATATGCATGTGCATGCATATGCACATAAACACATGCACATGCACAAACACCCACACACACTGTTAGACACACACTTGCACATGCAAACACACACATAAATACATAAACATGCACACAAACACAAACCCACACATATGCACAAGCAACACACACATGCCATGCATACACACACACATCCATGTGAACACACACACACTTGTGCACAAATGCATGTGCATAGCAACACACAAGCATACAGATGCACATACATGCACACATATGTAATAATAAATGCACACAGTGAAAGACATTCGAACACTTACATAGAAATACATGTAGACATATCCACAAGCACAGATGCACACACATGTGAGTGCACACAAGCACAAACACACGTAAGCACATACAACCATGCAGCTACACAAGCACACACACACACACTTAGAGATACACACAACACATAGCAAGCACAAACGCATACATGCATACAAATGCATGCATATCTACACATGCACGTATAACCACACCTACACAAATGCATACACA
Organism: Vanilla planifolia; assembly: GCA_023846275.1. Lineage (NCBI taxonomy): Eukaryota > Viridiplantae > Streptophyta > Magnoliopsida > Asparagales > Orchidaceae > Vanilla > Vanilla planifolia. The sequence goes on along the minus strand of JAIUJO010001533.1, from coordinate 74,467 downwards.
TAGATACACACATGGAACACACATAATATACATAGACATACACACACCAGTACATGCACACATACACACAGACAAACACACGCACGTACACACACGCATGGGGAAAGCACACAAATGTCACATGTGTGCTTGCACATATGCATGGCATGCACACATATACACACACACACAAACACATGCACATATGCATATATGCACACACATGCACATATACACATATGCACACACATGCACACACACACACAAAACATATGCACATGTAAACACACACAGACACATGCACATGCACATGCACACCCACACATAAACACACATATGCATGCACACACACATGCACACATGCACAAGCACATGCATAAACATGCACATTCACACGTATAGGCATGGGTACACACTCACGCACAAACAAAGATTCACAAACATGCACACACTCACACTCACATGTATGCAAATGTATCCATAAAAACACAAGCAAAACACTGATGTACAAACACATACATAGTCATAAGCATGAACATGCAAGCATAAACACACTTATACACACACATGAATATGCACAAACACACACATGCACATGCAGAGACACATGCACACACACACACATGCATGAACATGAACATGTGCACATGCACGAACACATGATAAAAGCACAAACACACACATAGAAATACAAATATGCATACACAAGCACATGCACACACATATGCACAAACGCACACACATGCATAAACGCACACACATGTTCACACTTACACTCTAAAACACATGCACACATAAGCACTCATACACTTAAACACGAACACACACACACACACACACACTAACATTCATACATGCATACAATCACACATGCACATATAAACACACACAAACATGTACTAACACACGTGTATGAACACACACACACACTCACATAGACATGCACATAAACATGCACACACACTTGCATAGATACATTGGCACACCCATGCACTCACATGCATGCACAATCGAACATGCACATACACATACACACATGAACACATGCATAGATAAAGGCACATGCATGCATGCACAATCACATAAACATGCATGCATGCACACACACACACACACAAACTTGCACACACATGACCATGCAAACACACACACCTACACACACACATGCTCAAACAAAATCATGTGCATACACATACACACACATGCACACATGCATGCAGACCCACACATATGTGCACAAGTACACAGACTTGCACATACACACACACATCCACACACATGCACACACATGTACATACACATGTACACTCGCACACACACATGTGCACAACACATGCACAAGCACATGCATGCATATGCACATAAACACATACGAGCACACATGTACATGAACACATACACAACCACTTTTGCAAATGTGTGTGCCTACAAACAAATACACATAAGTACACATGTAGAGACACATGCACACAAAAACTCACACATACGTACACACTTGAACATATACACACACACACACCAGCACATAGATATGTATGCACATGCCTACACGCACACATGCAAGCATGCATGTAGGTATGTATGCACACATATATATGCACCAACATGCACCCCCTCCCACATACAACATGCACTTACAAACCTACACACACTCACACGCACACACACACATACATACACATGGATGTAGACATGCACACACAACAACACATACACATGTATACACACATTCATAAACATTCAAGCACACACACATATGAACACATACACACACACATACAAGCACACGTGCATACAAGAAAACACACCCAAACATACACACATAGGTGCACATGCATTCTCACACATAGGCACACATCATGCATACACACATATAACACACATTCACACACATGTATGCACACATATAGAAGCACTTGCATACACACAGGCACATACATGCACACAAGTGCATGTCCACATTTACATACTAACCTGCACATAAGCAAACATACACATTCACACACATACACAAGCTTGAACACATGCACCCGAATGCTAGCACACATGTGCTCGAAATGCACCCACACACATAAACAGGCATACACATAAATTTACAAACACATACACAAGAACACTTGCCCATACACACATGCATTGACACCCACACACCCACATACACATCATTGACACACATGCACACGCACACCCACATGCATATTCACACATAATGCATGCACACAAATGAAGACATGCATACACATATGCACATGCACATGTAAACACATACATGCATGCACATTCACAAATATGCATGCACACGCACACACATACACACATGCACATACAGATAGACACATACACACATACATGCATGCACTAACACACACAACCCCACACCCACACACTTGCATACCTACACACACACACATGCCCACATAGATCTACACACATGCACATATGCACATACACACATGCAGGAATAGGTGCACACATGTACATATATAAACATGCAAACACACATGGATGCATATGCACACATATGCCAATGCACCCACATACGTTCAGGCACACGCACACACAAGTATGCATACACCAATGCAGGCATATTTGCACACACTTATGCACCAACCAACACATGTGAAAGAACTAACAAGCACAAAGTACACACACATACGTACAGCAACAAAACACACTGCACACACACACACACATGCACACCCATGCACACACACAAACACATGCACATGCACACAAACACAAACACAAACTCATTCACACTCAATCACTCATATGCAAATGCCTAAGCAAGTAGACATGCATGCACACACAGATGAATGCACACACATCTACATACATGAATACACATAAACACACAAACATACACGAACACAAACCCACAAATTGACAAACAAAAATGCACACACTTGCATGCTCAAACACCCGTACACATATACATACATGCACACACACACATACACTTGTACATATATATACACACATATGCATAAGCACATGCATAAATGCACGCATGGACATATGCACATGTATATGCATAGTCACACATGCTAGCATACACATACGCATACACTCACGCACATGTGCATACATATGCACAACCAACACAGGCATACTTACTCATGCACGCTAACACTTGCATACATTCAAACACACAAAAACATGCTTTGCACACACAGTAAATAAACAAGGGCAAACATACAAAGACACACACCTGCACCAGCACACCCACATGCACACACATGCACATGCACACATAAGAATAAACATAGGGGCACACATGCACACACACATGCATGCCCAGGCACTCAACATGCACACACACACATGTACACACACATGCATATCTATTCACACAAATGCATACACATACACACACACTTAGGCCCTAACACATACATATACATGTATGTGCACAAAATCAGACACACGTACATGCATGCTCACACAAACATGTACATATGCACATACGCACACACACATGCACATAAATATATGAACACATATGTAGCACATACACACACTCACACACCCATAAACATGCACACAAACACATGCATATACAAAAATGCACACATTAAAATGGACACACACACACACACACCTACACAAGCGCATATACAAATACACAAGCATACACACTCACACAGATACGCACAAGCACATATATATGTAAACTCATCCATACACTCACACACACATAAACACACAAAGGCACACATAGCCACACCCACACAAATTCAAATGCATCATGCATGCACAAACACATGCACACATCCATACACACACATACATGCACACATGTACGTACAAACATGCACACATGCATGCACATGCACACACACACACATGCACAAATACATGCAAACATGCCCACACACACATGCACACATACACACAAACACTCGCACAAACATGCACAAACATACATAGACAGACATGCACACACGTGGACTCTCTCACACATAAACACTTGCACACACTCACTCATATATGCAAATATGCATATATGCACACACACATGCATGTAGACAAACACACACACATATGCAAGCACACTTTTACACATGGATGCACACATGTTCTTACACATGCATGCAGACACATATTCACACATGCATTCAAGTTCACACACACACATGCATATGCACACAAACATAGGCACATACACACATACACATATACAACAGCACATAAATGCACCCACACATGCACACATGCATTCACGTGCATTCACATGCATGCAAAATCTCTTGCAAAGGAACAAACACATATACACAAACATGCACATGCAAACACATGCAGAAACATATATGCACACACACAAATGCACACATGCATGCATTGGCATACATTTGCTTGCCCTAGCACACACACGTGCACACAAATGCATAGACATATGCAAATGCAAACATGTACACACATACACGCACCCTCATACATGCACACATTTACACAAATATGTAGAAACATTCACACACACACACACACATACACATATGCACACACACACTTGCATAATCATGCACTTACACACATACACATTAACACATAAACCTGCTCGTATTCACACACATGTGCCCATGTGAACATTCATGCATGCTTGCACTCACTAACACACATACATAAAACACGCATACATAGGATCACACACTCAATCACGTGTGCGGACATACCCTGCATACACATGCACACACACACACAAGAACGCAGGTGCACACACACATGCCCTTATAGACACTCCGACACACAAACACACGCATGCAAACATGAACATGCTCACAAAATCACACGTGTGCACACACTCACATGCACACACATGCATGAATAGAGTTGCACATGCACACATCTGCACTAACACATACATACACACATAGGTACTTACACACACACACATACAAGCACATATGCAAACACACAAATATGTAGACATACTTACACCTACACACACATGCACACACACACATAGAAACATAGATACACAAGCACACCTAATCATATTCACACCCACACATATGCACACATGCATGAATAGTCACACAAACATACACACACACTCGCAAGTATACAGACGTGCACACACACATTCACAGGATGACACACATGCACACAGACTCATATACACACAAGGATGCATTCACATGCACATATGGTCATAGGCCCACACACAAATAAACATTTATGCATGCACACAAAGACACGAACAAGCACACTTACATACCTACACACACATGCATGGATGCATAGATAGATGTAGGAACACATGTGTACATGCACACATGCATACACCCACACACTTGCACATGCAAACACACAAGCAAGCTTGCACATATGTGCTCACACAGACATATGCACACCCATGCACATGCACACACATGCATGCACAACACACAATAGACACACAGATACTCATGCACATGCAAATGTGCACACACATAGGCACACATGTACGAACACACACATGCATGACCACATGCATGCACACACACGCATGCATGCACATGCACATATGCCCATAAGCATGCACACACACAAACACATGTACAAGTGCATACACACACACAAACACATATACAAGTGCATACACACATGCATGCAAAGACAAATGCATATGAATACATGCATACATACACACAAATACCCACATGTAGACAAGCACATGTCAGGACACATAGACACACATCAGCACACACTTGCATACACACAACCACAGATACGTGGATGCATATGCACAAACACACACACACGAACACAAGTTCACACAAATGCACTTACACAAACATAAACACATACACACACATGCACACACATATATAAACATAAGCACACACACACACACACTCACTCACACATATGCACGCATAGGCTTACACACACGCAAGCACTTACATGCACTCACATTGGTACGTGATGAACACATGTACAGATTCATATACGAGCGTGCCTACACAACCCACATGCACACCTATACATGCACAAGCACACACATACACAAGTACAAATGCATGCGTATGCTTGCATATGTCGATGGACACACATACATGCACACCCACACCTATGCACATTCATACAAACACATACATACCTGCATGCACAGAAAACACCCACACCTATACGAGCACACCCATACAAGGACGTGCCCACACAGACACATATAAGGTTAAACATATGTGGGCACGTACATGCAAACCTACACACATACATATGAACACACACAAGAATATGCACGAACAGGTACACATACATGCATGCTTGCTCAACAGTATGACATGAACACATGCACACACCCACCCACCCCCACACACACACACAAGATCACACATGCAAACACGTACAAAATCACACAAACGTATGCCCACACACAGACATCTATGCATGCATGCATACATGCATACACACATATACATATCTACATGCATGGACACGTGCATGCTCACACACACATGGGCATGGACACTCTCTCACAGACATATGTACATATAATGAAACACATGTGGGCACATGCACACACATAAATAAGAAAACCCATATGCATAGATGCACACATGCACACATGAGAACACATATATATACATGCATGTTCACACATATAGGCACACATAAACACATACTCAAACACAAGAGCTTACACACTTGCACACATGTACACACATCAACACGCACTCATGAATAAGTGCATGCATACATGCTCAAACACACATACAAACTTACACACACATGTACACATACACTTATCCACACAAATATGCACACACACATACACACACATACATGCATGCACACACACACTCATGCTCACATACTTGCGCATGCACAGATACACACACATGCATATGCACAGGCACATGCACATATAGACACACATGCACACGCACATGCACACACACATGTTCCCACATAAATGCACACAAACACAAACATATATATGTGCACACACCCACAAACACACATAGAAATACATGTAGAAATTAACATACACCCACACAAGAACACATATGCACACACACATATATAAGAATGCACACACATGCATATGTACACAAGCACAAACATGCACATATAAATTCACATATACTAGCACACACACACACACACACGAGCATACAAATGCATACACACATGTAGGTGTAGATACACATGCGTGCTCACACACATGCCTGCACACACACTAGCAATGACACCGGCACACACACTTGCACACATGCACACACACATATGTAAATACTCAAACCTTACACAGCTACACATACACATGCACACATGGTCAAGCATACTTCCACCTATATTCACACACTCACACATGCACAAAACACAAACAAATATGTAATCTAGCAAATGTACAAAAGTATGCAAGCACATTCACTTGTATAGACATGTAGGCTTGATCGCACACACGCTCATATGTATACACACATGCACACACATGCATGCATTGCATACATTCACACATAGGAATACATGCATGCATATACACTCACACATGCAGACACATGCTTACTCACATGCATACTGATGCACATACACATACACACACATTGACAGATATGCACATAAGCACAAAATCACACACATACATATGCCTTCACACACATAGAGTACACACAAACATGGACATATTCATGCAAGCATAAATGCATGCACAACACACACAAGCATACATACACATACTTGCACACCTACACACACACGCACACACACAAAAGCACACGTGTGCACCCACACACACAAGCATGCACACAGACATGCGTGCATGCACAAACACACAAGGATGCACACACAAAAATGCACACATGCACAAACACATTCATAAGCACTCCTATATGCACTACACATACACACACAAATGTGCACAACTACATACATACACACATATATGCATTAACATTGAAAAACACACACACACTTATGCACTTGCCTACATACCTATATGCAAACACTCAGACACATGCATCGATACACACACACGAACATATATGCACACCTGCATACATGCATGTACAAACACAGTCAGACACACACACAACTACACACATATACATGCAAGCACACACAAAAACATGCACAAACATACAGATGCACACAGAATCATACACTTGCACACACATGCAAAAAAGTGCATGTGCACATGCACACACACACAAACAACTACACGTGCACAAACACATGCATGCACGCACTCACATACATACAAACAAAAATAGATGCAGATGCACATGCATGCACATGTACTCATAGAAACATGCAGAATAAGTTATAAAAATTTTGAACATGCATACACACACATAAAAACATAGAGACACATGCACATTTACACACACAAACACTCACACACACAGCAGACTCACACACATTCACAAGCACGCACACACACACACATAATAGGGTACACACATGCACGCATACACGCACGCACAAAAAAAACTCACATGAACTTCCACGTAGACATGCACTGACATGTGCATGCACTTATAGACATGAACACACAAATTTACACACATGTGCACAAACGTACAACCCACACCGATGCACACATATACACACACACATGAACATGCACACTAACACATATATGCATTTGCACATGTAGAAATGCTAACACACACCCACACATGCTGACATGCACATATACACATCCCTTCTCACACATGCACATGCACACACACGCACACAAATGCAAATAAAGAAGCACGAAAAGAGTCACACATGCACACAGATATGCACACACACTCGCACACAAAAATACATGCACATACCAATGCACACACAGGTGCACACACACACAACAATGGATGTAAACACACACAAATGCACGTATACAAATGCATGCACACACATGCATGCAAACACATGCACACATAGCTATACACATGCACACACATGTACAAAAACACACACAAATAGCCATGCATGCACACCCACAAACACACACATAAAAACACATGCACCCACACATGCATTGCACATGCACATGCACATCCACACAAATACATACATGCATCCACACACATAAATACTAAAACATATAAACATACATGCACCCAAACATACATAGACATGAACACATATGCGCATGCATACGTTCATGCACTCACATGGACTTGCATGCACTCCTTTACACACACAAGCAAATATGCATTTGTGGATAAACAAACAACTACACATATACACCCATGCATATAGACAAACATACACAAACATAGGCATGCACACACACTCACCCAAATGAACACACACAAACACGCTTACACACATACACATATTGACACATGCATATAAACACGTGAGCACACACACACATAACGATGCATGCACACCCACACACATGCACATGTACATGCGCACACAGACACAATCATGCTCACACACACACACACAAACGTGTCTGCATGCACGCACATGCACACAAACACACACACTTGTATACACACACATAGTAGTGCACACATGCCCAAAGGCACACACACAAACATGCATGCACACATGCATGCCCATGAGCACACACATGCATGAATATGCACACAAAGGTATACCCAAGTACACAAACATACACAAACACACACATAAATGAACATGCACATGCACGCATACACATACACATGTACTCGCACATGTATGCACACAAACACAGACACACATGCATAGTAGCACACATACACACACATGAACACACAGACACACAAAAGAAAATGTACACAAACAAAAATACATATCTTCAAACATGCATGAACGAATGCATAGACAGGCACATGCTCACACATATGCACAAATCACAATTGCATGTATACATGTACACTCGCATGAACCCACACACATGCATACACACCCACACACATGAATGTATACAGACACACTTATACACATACACTCACATGAATGTGTGCACATAAAGTTTCACATGTACAAACATGCACATACATAGAGGCACACGTGCAATAATACATAAATACATGCATATAAACATGCACACATGCACACACAAATGCATTACACACACACGCATGCACTGGCACACATACATGCACACATGTATAATGAAACATGCATACACGCATGCATTAACATGCACAAATATATCCACCCACATCAAATGCAAGCACATCATACACATGCACAAAGGTGCACACACTCAATCACACATGTCGATTCACATAAATATGCATGCACATAAGTGCATGACAACACAGAGAACCACATGCCATATACAAATTTGTACACATAAACACATGCATAGATACACACATGCATGCACACATATATGTGTACATACACACACATGTGCGAACATGCATGCACACACATGTACATGTGTGCATATGCACACACATATATATGCATGCATAAGCACACAAACACCCACACACACACCATCAAACAAACATTCAGACACATGTACACTTCAAATGCACAACCACAAACACAAACCCACACACACCAACACACACATGCACATACATGTAGACACACACATGTACACACATGCTTGCACACAAGAACATAATCTTGCATAAAAACACACGCATGCACACACACACACACATACAAGCACCAACACACACGCATGCATGTAATGACATGAACAAACATGTACATCCACTTGCACACACACATGCATGTGTGCACAAGCACACATGTAAGCACCCAAACAAAAGAACATAGAAGCACATGCACAAGCACATCCATGCATACACTCATAGACGTACAAATGCACATGTACAAACAAATATGCATACACATGAGCACATGAATTTGTGTATAGACACATACAACAACACGCACACATGCATAGCAAGCACAAACATGTATGTGCACATATGCCAACACATCTATACACTTACAATCATGCAAGCATATGCATGAACATACATACATACACATACACATGCACAAGCATACACACACATACTCAAACACATGCACACTCACACACACACAAACCCATACCTACACACCAATACACACACACACACATAAATGTAAGCACATACACACGCATGCATGCACCCATGATCACACACACACAAATGCATACATATACACACATACACACTTGTGTGAATGCACATGCAGTTACACATGCACATACAATTACACTCACACTCACAAGTACATGCACACATAGATAGACATAAGCATGCCCACAAACACACACACACACATACACACGTGTGTGCACACCCACACACATGCTCACATGTAGGAAAACATATACACATGCACATAGGTTCATATACAAATATGAAAAGCCAGCACATAATGCATATATACATCCACACACATGCACATATGTGCCAATACGTAGATATATGCACACACACACATACCCACACACAAAATCACACACACATGCACGCACACACAAGCACACCCATGCACCTAAACATGAATGTACAAAATTGCACGCCCACACAGTTGAACATGCAAAGGCACATACACGTATGTTCACAATCACAAACGCATACACACACAAGACAAACACACACACAACCACATGCTCACTAACACACACATACACACACATGCTCACACACATATATGCACACACATATAAACTTGTAGACACACTCACATATGCATACATGCACAAACACACACACTGATATACCCATGTGCATGCTGACACACATACAAATACTTGAACATGCATACACACAAACATATGCATGCATAGACATATACAAAAACATGCACATGCTCACATGCACATATATAGGCACACACACTTGCACATGTACACAAATATGCATATACCACACAAACACACATACACATGCACAAACAAACATATGTTCATACACACAAATCCACCCATATATATACATGTGTGTCTGTGCACAAACATGCACACATATGAACACACATGTGCATTCAATTACATACATGGACACATGTGCATGCATGCATGCACACACATATGCATGCACAAACATGCACACACATACACATATACACACATACATATGTACACACAAGTAAACATGCATGCACACACATGACCAAGCACATATATGCACACAAATAGAGGCACATAGAGATGCCCATAGAAATACATGCATGCAAACACACACCTGCTAATACGCATAATCACATACATACACAAACACATAATCATATAAAAATGTGCACTCATGCACACACACATGTACCCATGCATACATGAGCAAATGCACACGCATCAGCACACATTCTTATGAACATGTAAACACACACACATGTGCATACATACAGATGCTCTTCCATACACACAGACACATAAGCACCCATGCACATGCAATCACATACATGCACACATGTAGATGCACGAATACAAAAAAGTGCATATACTCGCACACATGTACAATCGCATAAACATGCACATAAAGACACATGCACAAATGCACACGTGCACACAAAAACATGTGCACACACACATGCACAAACACAAAGACACATGCATAGACATACACACAAACACACATAAGCACATGAACATCGACCTGTGTACACACCTACACACACAAGATTGCATACCCACACACATGTAGATCTACACTTACATAGGAAAAGATACACATGGACACACACATACATGCACATAAATACATGTATGCATTAACACATGTATGCACACATGTGCACACACACACACACACACACACACACACTCATGCATAGGAACACACACTAAAACATATGCATAAATGTGCATGCACACAATCATATAAGTACATACACACAGAAACACAAACACACAATTGTATAGACACACACAAATGTACACATAAGCACACACACATTTGCTAATATACACAGATTCACACAAGCACCATACACTCATATACACATATATGCAACCACACAACATAAGCACACATGAATGCATATGCACACACACTCACTCACATGTACATAGACTCACACACCCTTAAATACGCACATGTGCTCATGCACAAAGATAAATAAAAATATTACACATGAATACACATGCAAGCAAAGACATAGATGCACATGCAGTAGCAAATACACATGCACATATAATCAAATGTACACCCGTATGCACATATGTACATATATTTGCACACATACACATGTAAACACAAAATAATACACACACATGCATAATGACACACATGCACGTGCACACATGCACACATGCACGAACACACACACACACATGCCCACAAGCACACCTTGCACACACATATATGTGCACATGCATAGACATGTACAAATACATGCACACAAGTATGCACATACAAACACATAGAAGCGTGCACACACACACGCACTTCTTCAAACTCACACATGCACATGCATGCACATGCACACACACACACACATTTATCTACCCACATAAACACAGACACACATACATACACACACAATATGTATAGATGCACATACACCAACACAAATATACACACATAACTGCACACACACACACATGCACATGCATGTAGTTTAAAACACACACAATTGCATACACATGCATATGCACACACACAAACACATACCCACACTCATGCATAAGCTAACACATGCATGCATAGCACAAACAAACACACCCTTGCACATGCACGCACACACAAATGGGCACACAATAGACACACACACATATATAGATACATGCACACAACAACAAATGCATGCATGCACATGCACACATACACTCATCAGCATATGCACACAAACACACAAAGAGAGGCACAAGCATAGACACTCCCACACATACACAAACTTTGGCACACACACCTACATACATGAACACATGCGTACAAATGCATGTATACATGCACTGGCCTATACAAAACAAAAAAGCACACACACACACACATGCAGCCACACCTACAAACACAATACATCACACATGCACACATGAATACATACACACACACACACACATGAACATGAAGATCCACATGCACATGGAAACACTCTTACAAAAACATACACATAAGCATACACACACAAACACACATGCATAGACTTGCATGCATACGTACACACACTTGTGCACACACACACACACACATGTAGACATAGACACACCTACACATGCACACATAGATGCACACACACATGCACATACATTCACACAAATGTGTAGATAATCACATGAATATGTACACATACATGCACACTCACACCCATATATGCATACATGAACACACATAAACATATACACATATCATACTCACAAACATGCACACACCCAATTGCATGCACATACAAACACAAACACACACAAGAATACAAACATGTGCACACATATGCACAAAAATTTGTGCACATGTCCACACAAAAACATATGTGCACATGCACATAGACGTACACACATATGCACAAAAGCATATGCTTCCTTGCAAACACACACAACATGGAAACATGAATGCACCTACACCCACAAGATATAAGTGCACACATGTACACACACACACGTACGCCCACACCAGCACACATACACACTCATATGGAAGTGCACACACATAAAGACATGAACATACAAAGACACACATATGCATAGATGCACACACTTGCATACACGCACACACACAATTGTGCATGCAATTAAGCATGCATAGACACATACAGATGCATGCACACACACATGTGCACACACAAATGCACACACAGACATACACAAAAGCACACACATGTACACACACATGCACACACCACACAATCATTAACACAAATATAGACACAAACACACACAAGCACATACACATTTACATGTGTATGCACCAACACACATGCACATACAAATGCACACACATACTCATGCATCAATGCATATGCATGTAAACAAACACACACACATGTACATTTAGACATGCACACAACTGCACAAACACTTGTACACATACATACACACTCGTGTATGTAGTTATAAATGAACTCTTTCTCACACACACAGGAACATGCATGCACACACATATATGCAAACAAACAAAAACATGCACACATGGGCAAAGACACACACACACGCACATGTGCACCCACACCCACATATAAATACACATGCATACACACAGATGAACAACACAAAAACACAAGCATGCATAGATACACACATACAAACACACACACACATGCAACCACTCACATGTGCACAAATAGAAATACATAAATATATATAAGAACAAATACATATACACACATACAACACTTGAAAAAACATGCATAAAAATACATGCACATATAAGCATGCATTTTGCACACATGCATGCACACAGACACACTCATGCACACATACACACACCCACCCACACTCGTCCACACACACTCACCTACCAACCCACACACACACATGCATACTCATGAACACACATTCAAGCACACATGCATATACACAAACTTACATGCATGCTTCATGAACAAATATGCATAAGTACACATGCATGCCTACATCCACACACAAATGTACATGCACAGGTACAAACATACATGTAGGCATAGAGGCACAAACATATGTGTACCCACATAAACATACACATATGCACTCAAAAGCACATGCATACACACACATGCACACACATAAACACAGAAACACACACAAATGCATGCAAAAATACACACACACATACACACAAGTGAATACAAATACACACATACACATAGTAAACATAATTGCACACATGCATACACATGCACATAGGTACTCACACTAAAATGAACACACACAAAAACCAACACAGTCGCACAAAAGTGTTTGTCGACCAACAAACACATAATTATACACATGTACATGCCCATAAACAAGCATGCACATACATGCACAAGCATCTGCACATATACACATCTCCACATGCACAAGTACACACACAAACATACGCACAGAGGCATGCTCAAGTAAGCATACTCATAGATAAACATGCACACCTATGAACACAAACCCATAGATAAACACACTCATGCACACACATAAACATAGATAGTCACATGTATGCAAATACACACACACAAGCATGCATATTTACATGCCCCCAAAAATGCTCATTCACAAGTATGCACTCACGCACACATGTATGTATAGATACACACATGCACACTCAAACACACTTGCACATAAGCATGCACACATGCATGCATGTGCACGTAGACATGCACACAAGAAAAATTACACATGAAAATGCACATACACATGTAAGTGCACCCAAACACACTAACTCATAGACACACTTACACATGTGCATCTGCACTCACACATGCACACATACACATGCATGCACATGCACCAACCCACCCCATATAGGCAAACATATATGCACACACACACATACACACATATAAACACACACCCACACACATGCCTAAGCACATAGACACATGCACACACACACACACACAACCACACATGAAAGAACAAACACATGTGTACACACATTTACAAACACAGATACACACAAGTGCGAACCCTTGCACTCACACATATAATCACATAAACACATGCACATACACGGAAACACAAAATGCAAGTACATACACACATATGTATAGACATATGCATGCTCACCTATATACACATATGCCCACATACATAGATACATAAGCATTGACACACGCAAGTGCACATGTACATACACATACACATGCACATATTCATGCATACATGCACATGTGTGCACACATACACAAACACATATGCGAACACCCATGCATTCACATGCACATGCACACAAATACATGCACACACACACATGAACATGAATAAACACACACACATGTACATGCACACATACACATGCATGCACATTTCCACACAATGATACACAAACAGACAAGCAAACACATACACACATATGCATGCATGATCCCACAAACATAAATGTACACTCACCCATGCACACATGCATGTACACACACATGCATACAAATAAATGCATATAAGCATGTAAACACACACACACACACATCCACATTGACACATAGGTGCCCATAAGCACACACACACACACATATGCACATGCACACACACACACATGCATATCCATACACACACACATGCAAATGCACATAGGCACACAAATACATACACATGCATGCACATGCAAACATATGCATACCTATGTACACACATGCACATACACATACATGCATAGGCATAAGCAAACGTACACATGTTCAACCATATCAACACCCACATTCATACACATATGCACACACACATAAATGCACATGTTTAGGAAAACACACTTGCATGAACACTCCAATTGACACATACACACACACGCATGATCATTAAATCAAGAACAATCACGCATGCATGCATTAACACACATATATATATATACAAGAAATGCACACATATGCAATACACACACACACACACATGTATCCACGTATACACATACACACTGGCATTAACACACCAACGCATGCATAAGCTCACAGACATGCATAAACACACACAAACACACACACACATGCACATGATGCATACATGCACAAACCCTAAATGTCTCACACTCACATGTACAAATGCACAAGCGAATGCACCCACACATACACACAAAAATGTGAACACTCATCTACAAACACACACACATACACAAGCATGCACATAAAAGCATAAATAGACACATGGAAACAAACATGCACATACATGAGCAAAAATTCACATAGATTTCTATGCACACTGATAGACACACACGTATGCATGCACACATACACAAATTGATGTATACACAAGCATGCACACAACCACATATATGCTTGAATGCAAACAACACACACATGTCCATGTACAAACACACATGCAAGCACACAAACACACATGCAAACACATAACCACATATGCATGCATGCACATGTACACATGTAGACATACATACATGCACAAAAGCATGTGCAAGCATGCACATAGACACACACACATTCACTCACATGTAAACATGTGCATGCATACAAACACATACATGCATGTAGACACATGCACACACCCACACACTCACAAAGGTGCACACACAAACACACACATGCACTCACATGCACACAAACTCATACATCTAGACATGAACATATGCACACTTATGCACACACACACACACATCTACACATAAACACATGCACAATTAAACAAATACACACAAACATATGCCATCCAAGCATGCACATACTCTTTTACATGTATGCACTAGCACAAACTTGTACACATGCACACACATACACACATGCACACATGCACATATGGACGCATACCAAATGCTCACACACAGAGTCACATAAACACAAGTAGACATACAAGCACACATGCATAGATATGAACACACACACAAGCACATCAACCCACACACACAAATATGTCTACGAGCACATGCATGCACACACACACACATAGTAAAGCGCACAAGCACATATGCACACACACAGTACCAACACACACACACACATATGCACATGTTCATACAAACACAAAAACATGCACACATAGAGGTACACAGATGTTTGTGCATAGCGACAAACAGAGGCACACATGTAAATAGATGCATAAACACACACACACACACACACTAGAACACACACAAACATGCACAAGCACACAAATGTATGCACACACACACACAGAAGAACATGCACACATAAGCACAAACACATATACACATATACACACACATGCACACCTACCCACGTGCACCCATAAACATCCACAACTATAACACATGCACAAACACACAACACAAACACATGCACACACAGAACACCAACACACACACACATGTGCACATGTTCATACAAACACACAAACATACACACATAGAGGTACATAAATGCATGTGCACAATGAGACATAGAGGCACACATGTAAATAAGTGCATAAACACACACACAAATACACACACTGGAACACACACATATGCACACACACACACACACAAACATAAAGGAACATGCTCACACAAGCACAAACATGTATGCATGTACACACACACACACACACGCACCCACATGCACCAATAAACATCCACAACTATAGATAGATGCACACACACACACATGCATGCATGCACATACGTGGACATGTACACACACACAAACAAACACACATGCACAAAGACACCACTACACACATGCTTGCATCTAGGCATATTACTCACAAGAAAACACACATGTAGGCATGGACATAGAGACATATGTGCATACATAGGCACACATATGCTGACACACAGACAATCACACACATAATTGCACAAACACACTCATGCTCACAAACACACATGCATGCACACACATAAAAATGCCCGAGCATGCACATGCAAACAAACACATATACTTAAACACACACAAGCACATGCACATGCAGACATACACGCATACACACACAAGCACACATGTACATATGCACACGTGAAAGTCATATAAACATGCACACATGTATATGCATATATACATGCACACAGCATAAATATATGTATACATGTATACACTCAAACACACATAGATGCACACACGCACACTCACACATAGACATATACACACACACACAAACGTACTCACATGAGCACACGCACATGCATGAACACCCACACACACTCACACTCATATACACAGACACACACACACACACAACTATACATAGACACTCACACATGTGTATGCACACATACACACTTGCACATACACATGGACACATTTGTACATGCACACACATGCATAAGTGCACAAAAATATGCATGTAGACACACACACACACAATCACAAATAAATACACTTGCATGCACATGAACATGCATGCATATATCATAGACACACACAAACACTTGCACACACATGCACACATATAGGCACACATTCAGGTAAATACATACACACTTTGACATTAAAATGTACAGACACACATGCACATATGTATACACACACACACAAAAGCACATAATCTCACAAATCACAAGCACACAAATGTACACACACATATAAGCATAAAAACACACACAAGAACACAAATGCATGCATACTTAGATGGCACACACATATATAAATATACATGTAGGCATGCACATGGACACCCATATGCTCACACACATACACACCCATGCATATAAGAACATACATACAGGACCACCCTCACATACACACATATGCACACATAGAAGCACTCACACCATAGAAACATGCACACATGCAATCAAACACACACATGTATATGCATGCAAACATGCAAATGCACACACTCATGTCCACACAACATGCATGCACACAGACATCCATGGACACAGTCCCATAGGCATGGACACACGAACATGCATGCATATATAATTGCACGCACACACATGTAAATGAACACACTTCCATGAACATAAGGAAACAAACACACATGTATGCATGCACATGCACACACACACTCATAATAATAATATAGAGACATGAACATTACATGCACATGCACACACATTAACATGTACTCACACACACATACATAAGCACACGCACATGCATATGCACACTCATACACACTCTCTCAAACACACTTTAGTGTGGATAGATGCACACATACACACAAGCATGCATGCATAATCAATACTCATAAGAACACAAAAACAATCAACATATGCACACATACATGTAAAAACAAGCACACATACACACATTGATTAAGACACATGTATGCACAACTTACTGACACATGCATGTGAATGCACACACATGCTCTCAAACAAATGCTCACACACATGCACACACACACACGCATGCATGCACACAAACAAACAACCACATATGTGTAAACACACATGCACAAACATGCATACACACAAGTAAACACACACAAGAGCCCACACACTTATAGAAGCACACATGCACACACATTGCGACACAACACAAACACATGTGCCCATGTGCTCACACACACATACACACAAACACAAATACCTACACACAATTATATACATGAACACATACTCACATCATGCACACACTTGTGCACATGCACATGTGTGTGCATGCACATGCACATATGCAAAGAAACACACACACACATACACACATTCACACATGCAAGCATGCAAATGCACACACACACACATAGAACACAACACACGTACGCACAAACACACACGCACACAAACATGGATGCACACACATGCATGGACACTCCCATAGGTACATAAACACAATCATGCATGCATGCATAACTGCACATGCACATGTCCCCAAAAGCACCTGCCCAAATATACACTCACATAAACACATAGCAACAAATATGCATGCATGCACATGCAAACATACATTTGCAACAATGCTTACACATGGAGACACATATGTACATGCTCTCACACACATTCATATGCACTAATATACGCACGCACATACACACACTCACACACACATGCATGCACATGGATGCAAACATTTACATAAACACACACACAAACACATACACAATGATGCGCACATGTACAAATGCATACACACGACACTTGTACAAATGTACACACATGTGCACACAAATATATGCATACGTGCACATACACATACATGTATACACACACCCATAAACATATACATAAACACACACACACACAGACACAATCACACATGTACATTCACAAATGCCCTCACACACGCACATATGCACGTGCATGGATGTATACCTGCACACATGTCAAAAGGCATGCATAAACATGCAAATAACTCACACAAATATAAACACAAACTCATACGCACGCACATGGACACACACACACACATACAGGCATGCACACATGCATATACATGTACCAACATGCATACATGCACCAACAAGCTGACAATAATACACACATCTACACTCTCATATGCATGTAAAAAAATGCAAACACACAAAAGAACATCAATGCACACACACCCAAACATGCATATCGATATGCTCACACAAGCACACACATGAGCACACAAAAAATAGACACATTTTTATGTAGAAACAACCATAAACTCATACATAGACACATACACACATACATAGGCACACACACACAGTGATAAGTATATACACATGCACACATACACATGTACACCTATGTACACAAACGCACAGACACATACACATGCATGCATGCACACACACAAGATAAATAAAGGAATACACACACATAAGTGCAAATAAACACATATTCACATGCATGTAGAAACATGGACATACGCACATCTATAAGCACACAAGAACATGCACGGATGCACACACACAAGTGCATATGCATAGGCACACACATGCACTTGTACACACACACATGAACATGCACACAGACGTATATACACACGTGCATGTGTGCACACTCACACAAGCACAAATACATGAACACCAACACACTCATATACATACACGCATGCATGCACATGCCTACACACACATACACACTTTCATACATACTCACACATGTACATAGGCACACACATACACAAACATGTGTGCATGCTTGAAAAAGCATAAATACATGAACACGAAGACACGCACATACATATGCACACAAACATATGCACAAGAGTACACAAGTGCACATACACACATACATATGCACATGTATGCATACACAAGCACACTCACATAAAGACTCATATACACACACACACCTGAGCACAAACTCACACATAACACATGCACAAATAAACACATACATGCACACATAGACAGACACATGAATTAATACGCATGATAAGAACCCCCACACACACAGGTCAATGTGTATGTGCATAGACACATGCATGCTCACAAGCATGCACACACATATGCACATAACCACACACACCTACACACACGAATGCATACACATGTGCACACACCCATCCACACACATGTGCACATATGCACAAACATATATGCATACATGAAGGCATGCATGCACCTACATATATAGGTACCTATACCCATACACACACCAACACACACAACACACATGTACATAGATACATGCATGCACACAAACACACATACGTACACACATACACACATATGCACAAATACTAACACAAGTAAACACAGGCATGTGCATAGCCAAAAAACCACAATTACATGCACATTAACATGTGTGCATATATAAAAGAATACAAATATATACATACACACACACACACTTAAGCACACACACACAAACACATGCTTGCACATAATTGCATACACAAATGCATTCACATGAACAAACACACACATTGATGCACATGCACAATGCATGCATACATATGCATGCTCAACACACACGCATTCACACATATGCACACAAGCAAATATACGAACACACACAAATACACACATGCATGTCGGCATGCACACACACCCACATGCAAACACACAAATGTGATTTCACACATATATGTAAATATGCACACACATGCTCACCCATACATACACATGCATATCCACAAATGCATACACATACTCACACATATATTGACACATATGCTCATATACAAACACACAAGCACATGCACACATACACATAAAAATGCTCATACATCCACACACACTGGCACACATACACACATGCACACATACACACGTGTACATGCAAGCACACACACATGCATGCACCAATGCACATACACTCAATGCATAAGTACACACATGCATATGTGTATGCATGCATATATATGCATATCCACATGGATGCACATGCACACACAAATACACACACACACATAAATGCATAGACATACACATACACACATGGATGCACACAAACCCATAAGCACATGCACACTCATGCACACACACAGGCACATATTCATGCACACACACATAAACATGCACAAGTATGCACACACACACACACACATGCACACACATACATATGCACATGCACACACACATGCAGCCCCATGTATATACATGCACAAACGTAGACATACACGCACATGCTTGTACAGGTGCACAAACATAAAAGCACAAACAAACACACATGCATCCACATACAACCACACATATTCACACACTTACATGCACACCAATATTCACACACACGCTTATGTAAGCACACAAACCCACACACACATATACAAATACACGCACATAAAAATACATACATGTACCCACACATACACATAAACACACATACATACCTACACACATTCCCACAAACATATGTACACACACACATATGCACATACACATAGAAACACAAGCAGGTAGACACATATGCATACATACACACATGCATACATGCACACAAACATACTTACATGTGCACAAACTCATACATGCACTCCCACAAACACACATAAATACACATGTATGGATACTCACACATGGGAAAAAACTTGCATATACACACACATATGTAAACTTGCCTGCATACACACATGCATGTGCACTAATACACACACACATATGGGTACACAGACATGCACGCACACTTACACACTTGTATAAACAAGCACCAACTTGCAAACACACACACACACACATGCATGAATATAGAATCACATATACACACACATATATGTGCACACATGCACTCATCCATGCACGCACATATGTGCCTGTGTGCACACACACACATCCACTCACGTAAACACACATCCAAACATCCACACACATGAAACACACATGCACGTAAAAAACATATATATGTGTGTGTACATTCACATGCACATGCATGTGCACACACACAATCACACACATGCACACCCACACAGACTCCCCTAGACACACAATCAAACACACACACACACATACATGCTTGCACACAATACACCAATACATGTGCACACACACATGTCCATACACATGCATGAACACATCACATGCATAGAGAGACATGCACACATATATACACACACATGCACACACAAACATAAACATAGCAATACATACACACGCACACACACACACACTCATAGAGGTAAGCATGAGCACAAGCAAAGAAGAACACGTACACACACATGCATACACACACTTGTGCATGAATTTATGTATGCACACACACACACACACAGATGCATAGTACAAACAAACATGCAAACATGAGTGGTAGTTCACTAAGACAAAGAGCCACAGATAAACACACACACACATGTAAACACTCACAAGTACACACAGACATACTTGCATATAAGCACAAGCACACACACACCCACCCACACAGAACATCACAAACACAAATGCATGCTTGAATAGATGCATATGATAACATAGATAGACAAACCAAACAAACACACACACACACAACCATGCACACACCTAAGAATATAAAATCAAACACACATATGCACAAATGAACACACACACTTATACACATAACACAAACGAACATACACATGCGCATAAATAGACATGCACACCTATATAAATGCACATGCAAACACATACACACCAACACACACTTGCACATGTCCACATACACACACATGCACGGACAGACACACTCGTGTGTGCACATGAACACACAGACTTACACAGACATGTGCTCACACATATGCATACTCACACACACATGCACACACACATGCAAGCAGACACATGCACACACACATATATGGAAGTACATGCAAGCACATTCATTAACACATGCACACGAACAAATACACATTCAGGCAGACATAGAAACACAGCAAAAACACACACACACATGCACACATGCATGAATATACACACACAAACATAAAAATGCTTACACACACACTCAGAAGACACAAAAATAAACACATACATGCATGCACATACTACACACACACACGCACACACATGCTTGCACATAGGAAAAATATGCACACACACAAGAACCCACACACATATATGAACACACGTGCATAGTTACACACACATGCATGCACACATGAAACACATACACACATACACACATGTAGATACATATACATAGATAAACATATGAACAAACATGCATGCTCACACATGTGAACCTTAGCACAACATGCACATGCACAAACAAATGCAAACACAAGCACATGTACACATGCTCATGCACAGTCACAGGCACACACATAGGTTCACAAAGATGCACAACATGCATAGACACACACAGATGTGCATGCACATGCAACCACACACATACACGCACAAATGCATCTGCATGCTCCAAAAAACACATGCATTTGCTCATGCACAATCACACACACACACACACATGCACACACACACACATACACACACACACACGCATATATTTATATATATATATATATATATATATATATATATATATATATATTTACAAGCATATATTTATAAGTACACAGATGCATACACAGATGCACATGCACACAAATAGACACCCACACACATGCATTCACACATTTCCACAAGCACACATAGACACATGCAAACATGCACACACACCAACATACATGTGTATATATGCACACACACAGGTATACACATATGCATGCTCAAACATGTGCACACAGACACACACACACATGGATATAAAAAACACATGTTCTCATGCACACACACACAGACATACACCTGTGAATACAAATACACACATACATACACAGACACAGACATGAACACATACAAAAATATACACCTACATATAGACATTAGAGTGCATACGCACATAAGCATGCATGTAAACATGCAAAGCCATACACTAACACGCACAAACCCATACACAAGAACAAAAAAACGTACCCACACACATACACATATATGCTAGTATGTACACATGCATGCATGCACAAACACACACACCAACAGACCACCAAAACACACACAAATGTGCATAGACACACATGCATGTATGTATGCATAGACATACATGCATGCATGTGTGCACACACATGCATGCAAGCATGTGCACAACATGCAAAGCCACACATAAACACACACACACACATGCATGTATAAACATCCATACTTGTATGTATGCATGCACACTCATTCACAAGTAGATACACATGCACACATATGCCCCACACACACAAGTACACACACACTTGCAAACACACACAAGCACACACACACACAAGCATGCACAACACTCATAACACACACACACACACACGTACACTCGTGGTCACACCATCACATGCACGTGCACACACTCAAACACACATACACACATGCTCACATGCATGCATGGTCACATGCACACACTCACATGTTCACTAAAATACACACAAACATAGATGCATGCAGACCACGTATGCACACACACACCCTTGTATGCATGCACGCACACATGTACACACACACATACCTGTGCACACACATGAACACACACACACACACACACACATACATGCATAACCCATTTACACACACATACAAATGCACACACACGCACACATGTAGACACATACAAAAAGATGTACACTCACATACATGTGCTATGTGATGTGTGCACATACTTGCCCACCCACACATTCACAAACATACATACAAACACATATATGTACACACATTTGCACACAAGTTGACACACACACACAAGCTTGTACGCACACATGCATATTCAAAAATGCTCAAATTCATGCATGTATGCACACAAACATGCATTGACACACACATACAAGAACACATGAACACATAAGTACACCCACAAAGACACAAACACACACAAACACTCATACACATATGCATACAAACACATGCACACACAGACAGAAACACTCATGCACACACACACACATATACACACACACATACACAAACAAAAACACAAATAAACACATGTACAAACCCAAACATTAAAAGACATGCAAATATATGTACACACACACATGCACAAAACATGCACCCAAATGGATATATGTGTACACACGCACACATATGCAAAAGCACATGCATAAATAAGCACCCATGCATGAACAAACATCCACACACACACACACACACATGCACAAAAATGCATATGCACACACAAAAATAGACATATACACATAAAAGCACACATGCATGCACACATATGCACACATGCATACACAAACACTCTTACACACGTAGATATAAACAAACAGACAAGTATAGATGCAACTAGGCAGATAGATGCACTTGTACAAGCACACACATTCACACATATGCACATGCATAGATGCATATGTATAGGATCATAGCCACAAACAAACATAGGTACACACAAATAATCAAACACATGCATGCACACACACATACACTTGCACAGGAAATCGCACATGTACACACAAACATGAATGTGCATGCACCTATACACACACACTTGCATGCACAGACATAACCACACACACATACACACTCATGCAAAAAAACAAATACACACACATGCATACATAAGAACTAGTATGCACATGCATGCACATATGCACACACCTACTCATGCACACACATGCAAACACACACAGATAGAAGAACAAACATAAAAGAATGGCTATGCAAGAACAAACAAAAAAACATACACATACATGCACAAACACAAGCGCATACATGCATGCATGCATGCACACACATATGTATACACACATTTGCACAAACACAGAGCCATGCACACATTAAAATACACACGATTGTATGAATGCAAACACACACACACACACATAGATGCACACATGTACACACAAACAAGCATGAACTCACACACTTACACAAAGCACATAGATGCACATATGCATGCAAAAATTCACACACACACACACACATTCAAATGCACAAAAAGAAAAAAAACTCATGCACACACACACATAAGCACATGCATGCACACACAAGCACACAAAAAATATGCATGTTCACACACAAATGCACACATGAGCACACCTACACATATGCACACAAGCACGCACATGTAGCTGCATAAGTACGCACACATGTGTGCCCTCAATGGCTCACGCATATGTAAAAACATGCACATATGCACACATATATGAACACACACATACACTCTTACACACATACATGTACATACACTCATGCAAAAATGCACATGCATAGCACATACACTTAAAATAATTTACACACAAATGTACACTCATAAAAGCACAGACACACACATACACTCGCAAAAGAATGCACACATGACATAGACACGCATGTACGCAGACATGCACATATACATTCACACACACACACACACGTATGCACACATGTGGAAGTGCACACGTGTGCCCGAATGCACAATCGTACACATACTCACATACAAACATAGTCACTTGTGCATGTAATGGACACACCCACACACATAGGTGCACACACACAATAGTGCATACAAATGCACTAACATGCAGACAAACAAATGTGATAAAATATACAAAAACACACACAAACTCACACAAGCACACACATACCAACACACGCACATGCATGCACACACACATGCATTCACACACATGCACACTTACATGCATGCACATGCGATTAACTCACACCGTGCGCACACACATGCATGTAGGTACACATGGATGCAGATGCACACATAAACACATGAACACAAATGCACAAAGCACCCACACACACATTGACACATGTCCCCCACACACACCACCCATATGCATGCACATGCATACTCTCACACACACACACATACATGCATGCTTGTACACACATACACAAACAACAAAATATGCACACATACACACACATGCATACACACATGTCCATAGGAACATATACATGTAGATGCAAACACTTGACCATACAAATGCACGAAGACACTCTTGCAAGCACCCACACACACACATAAGCATACACACACATGCACACAAAGACACACACACACACAGATTCATGCACATGCACACATACACAAATACAAATTCACAAGCACTTGCACACACACAAACACACACTCATAAAATGCATATATGTATACACACATGCACAAATAATCACCCATAAGAGCACACACCTATGCACAAATAGACCCACCCACACATAGTTGCATGCATGCACACTTGCAGATGTAGACAACCTACAGACACATGAACACACATGCAAACACATGCACACACATGCTTGCAAACACAAGCACACTATGTACTAATAGCCACACATGCACACACACATGCATACACACACACATATAAATATGCAAAGGCACAATCACACATCTATGCATACACACACAAGCACACACGTGTGCACACACGCATACACAAAACAACACACATACACACACTTAGCCACACACAAACACACACGCACATAAACACACATGTATATACATAAAACTTCATGCACACATGCATACATACATGCATAGACACACATACACACACACACATAAACATATACACATGCACATGTGCACAGAAATACACAAAGACTTACACAGATACGTACACCCATGCTCATGCATGTGCTCACACACATGCACACACAACCACACACATGCCCATGCTCATAAATGCACATGCAAGTGTACACACACATGCACACACACCCACACACATGCCCATGCTCATAGATGCACATGCATGTGCACACACACACATGTACACATGCACAAATGAACACACACATGTGCATACAAATGTGCTTATATGCACTCATGCATACACACACATACGTAGACACACATTTACACATTTATATAAATACACACACATATATGAATGAACTAATAAACACACACATAGACTCACATTCACACACACGTTCATGCAAGAAACACAGACATGTGCATAAGCACACAAAGTCAAGCACACACACACAAAGATGAACACACGCACCTATGCACACACACACATGCACACGCACATGCACATGTACATGCACACATACTCGCATGCACATGCACATTTGCACACCTATACACACACATATACAAAAACATAAAAACACACACACACACACACACACCAAAAACAAATGCACATGTACACATTAGCACATGGACTTGCATGTCTGCACACACATGTAGACACACATGCATATACATAAAGAGAGACCAAAACATGCATAGGCACACACACATGCATACACACATAGACACAAATGCATACACACATACACAAACACACACACACCAACACACATATACATAAATAATAACACACACACACACGTGCATGCACCCCCTGACACACATACATATACACAAACACACACATGCACACACACACAAACATATCTCACAATCCTATACATAGGAACACGCACAAACATGCATGCACCCACACATACAGTTGTGAGTGGATGCTTGTACACAGACATGAATACACATACACATGCATGCATGTACACACACCTAGCCACACAAACACATACCTACACATATAGATGCACACAAAAATGCACATATGCATGAATATACACATACACACAAACACACAAATGCATGCACATATGCACATATAATGAAGCACACATGCATGTACACACATACACATGCATAACTACACACACACACACACTTGCAACCAAATACAGACACCCACAAACACAAATACATGAACAAGTTCACACAAACATGCATGTTTGCTTGCACACACACATGACCCATACACATAGACATACACACACACAATTCATGCATACACATAGACACATGCACAAGTGCATGCTTACACACATGCATACACGCATGTGCACGTGTACACACATCTGCACACAGAAGCAGATATGTATACATACATTCACACACATGCACATAGAGGCACACATATGCATATAAATATGTACACACATGCATAGTCACACAAAAATAAATGAAAAAATGTACACATACCCACACAAATAGACATATGCATACACATACACATGCATGCACAAACATGCACATACACACATAAAATGTACCTATACAAGCACACACATGCATACACACACAATAACACAAGAGAGGTGAACACACACACCCTCATGCAGATGTACACATACATGTACACACACAAAAACACACTAATAACTACACATGCACTCACGCACACATGCACCACATACACTCATGTAGACCCACACACTTACAAAAGCACTCATGCATGCATGTACACACATATGCAAACATATGAACTTCCTCACACATGTGCACACAAACATACAAATTCTATTGTGTGCACATATGCACATATAGACACACACACACACATATGCTTGCACAAACATAGATGCATGCTTGACACCACACACATGCCAACAAACACACCCTTACATGAACACATGCACACACACACATACACATATGAATCGATATGCACACATGCACATGCATGTGACACACACACATACACATATACATACACACACATGCAAATGCACAACTACACATGCACATGCACAAACACAAGCACAAACATTAACTTGCTTACACATGCATGTGCAAGCACACACTTACACACAAAGGAACATTCATGCAGATAGGCACACATGCACATATGCAAACTCACATAAGCATAGGCACATGTACACGTGTACACACACTGAGGCAAACATATTCACACAGCCACACACGTGAATAAATGCTCACAAATTTAAGCACAACACACAAATATGCACATGCACAAGCATGTGCATTCATTTACACACATATAGGCCATCAAATTATTATATTGATCAATCAAATGCTCATGCACACCTTCTCACATGTACACATGCACTCGCATATGCACATGCAAACATGCACACACACACACACATGCACAAGCACAAACACACACACATACACACATATCCATGCACATAAGCACACACACATAAGTCATACACACAGACACACACACAAACATGCACCAAAACATGTATGCATGCACACACTCATGCACACACACACACACACACTCACATAAACATGCATGCACACATTCAAACAAATAGTTCCACACACACGTGTAGCCAAGCAAAAATGCATAGATATAAATAGATGTATCCACACCTGTACTCACATGTAAATGCACAAACACACATGTATGCACAAATCCATAATTACAAAGACACACATGGACACAAAAACACATGAAAGAACTTGCACACATGCACATGCACACATGCACACACATACTTGAGCACAAACAAACAAACATGCCCACATAACATGCATGCACACATGCACACACATAAAAACACACTCGTACATGCATGCATAAGTATGCACACACTCACATGCACACTTGCCCGCTAACACATCCACACACACCCTACACACATTCACACACATTAACACACATACCAACAGAAAAACAGACAGCTAGAAACACGATCACATACATACATGCATAGGAAAAAATAGAAACACACATTCACACTCAAACCCACTCACACATGCAAACATAGACACAAGCACAAATGTGTACAAACTAACATATATGTGGGAACATGTACACATACATGCAAGCAAGCACACATAGACAAGTACATAGATACAGACACACCCATAAGCCTAGACACACAAACACGTGCACATATGCAAATGCACACACACACACATGCATATGTACCCAAGAACACACACAGATATGCACACACACATGGCATGCATACCCACATATACACTTGCACAAGCGACTCACACACGCATACACACATATGCAAAAAAGCCATGCATGCATATAAACACATTCACGCACATGCACACACACATGAACACACACACATACATGAAAAGGTATATGCACACACATACACAAAAATGCACATGCATATGCACGCACACATACATAATCGCACATGCTCACACACACGAATGCATATGCACACATAAATACATGAACACACCAACATATGCATATGCTTGCACACATCAAAAAATGCAAAAAAATACACACGAATGCATGTACACGTAAACACACATGAGTACGAACACAAACATGCACACAAACAAGTGTGCTAACTAAGATGAAAATTCAAATACACACAAATTAATTTAAACACACACATACTCATATAAATGTGCACACATAAACACACACTAATGTACAAACACACATACATACATACCCATGTGCATGCACATACACATGTATGCACTAACATAAACACACACATGCAATCACATCCACATACACACACATGCACACATGTACATATAGACACTGACACACATGTATGCACACACACAAATGCACACACATGCAAATAAGCACACACATAGGTACATGGATGCATAGATGTAGACATACACATATACAACTACACACGCATATAAACACAAAAAACATGCATCTATGCACAAAAACACATGCACACACATATGAACCCATCGGCACACACCTGTTGTGCACTCATATGCATATTCACTAATTTGTGCATGCAAACACACACATACATGAACATACAAACACACATACATACATCAACAAACACAAAAAGTAACATGTGCTCACCTGCACTCACACTCTCCTACACACAAACACATACACATATATGCACGCATGCATACATGTGCATGCACTAGCACACACACACACATGCATACATACACATACACAAAGACGCACAAGAGTGCACAAACACAAGTATAGATAAAGATATGTATACATGCAGACATGTACACATACACACATGCACATAGACACACATACATGTAAACACACGCACCCACACCAACACCCATACATGCATGCACAAACACACATGCATGCATGCACAAGTAGAATCACACTCGTGCACATGAAAACATGCACAAACACATATAGATGTGATCACATGTAGACACACATGCATGCATGCACACATGAACTCACACACACAAACTCCCACACACCTACACAAGAATAAACACACACACACACACATTTGTGCTCCGATACACAATCATGTGTCCATATGCACATGCACACACACACACATATGCTAGTGCACACAATGATGCACACACACATATGTATACACACACACCCAAGACACACAAACACACATCCACACATGCACACACACACACACAGAATTATACACATTCACATGCATAGGCATGCACACATACACATGTATGTTGACACACACACACACACATAAGTGCACACTACATGTGTTCAACAATGTACTTATATGTACAAACACACACATATAGAAACACTCCATGCACACAACCACATGAATGTCAACAGATGCACAAGCACACACAAAACACACATGCACACACCCACACCAACACACATGCATGTAAAGAAGACAAACACATACAAAAGCACAATTATGCATGTAGGCATTCACACACATACACACATGCATACACACATGCCCACTCACTTACACACAAGTGTAGATCCACACAAACACACACACACACATGCACATGCACACATAAACACACCTACCCACACACACACACACACAAAAGCACATGCACATGTACACAAATGAACACATACAAGCATGCATATGTAGACACATGCACACACTCACATTGAGACACACCAACACAAACACACACCTAGTCACACCCACCCACACACACACTCACTTGAATTCACACACACACACACACATGCAAACACTTAAGCACACACACATAAGTGCACAGATGCAAACACACATGTGCACACACATGCATGTGGATGTGCACATGCACACACCTACACAAGTACATAAACAAACACATGTAAGCATATTCATGTGCACATACACATATGTACTTGAATGCACAGACATACACATACACACTCACACGGGCACACACACACATGTGCATGCACTTTTACACATGCACACTTGCATAATTGCATATACACACAAGCACACACACACACACACATATACACACACAAATATATGCACATGCACACAAATACATGCATGTGCATGCACTCATATAGACACAAACAAGCAAATGCACACACACAAGAATGCTTGGACAAATGGACATGTTAAGACCAACACACACACACTCATATAACACCCATGCATGCACTCAAACCTACACACAGATGTGAACACAGAAGCATATGTATACATGCACACATAGATAGACCCATACAAACATACACACACATACTCATGCTCACATTCTTGCACGCATAAATGCACACATACACCCAACTACTTGCACGCACACATACACTTGCATACATACACACAAGCACAAGCACATGCACATGCACATACACATGCGTTCACCCCCATGAAGATAAGCATACACACACACATGCACATATGAGTGCACAACCATGCAAACAAGCACATGCATGGACATACACAAAAATGCAAACACACATGAGAAAGAAAACACGCACAAAAAAACACGCACACCTAGATGCACATGTACACATGCATGAACACATCCACACATAAATAAACATACAAACCTATGCATATGCACATGAATACTTGAACAAGCATACATGCACTTATATGTGAACACATACAGGCACACACATCTGTAACACACATGCATGCACACAAGCACCCATGCATTCACAATCATGCACTCAGACACACACACATGCACATACAGTTGCATAGTACCCCCACCCACACACACATGTGCACAAGCACACATTTGCACATATGTAAACAAACACACAAACACACCCCTACACACACATACACACATACAAGCATCCATACACACATGCACATGCATAGTTAGAAACCTAATCACACACATGCATGCATAGATACACATGCACACACACAACAATGCATACACAATCCCACACACATATGCATAAGTATAAACACATGTGCACGTACAAACATGCAAGCTCACAAAAATATACACATGCACAAGCTCAAAATTGCATGCACACACACACACACACACAGTCAAGGTACAAACACAAAAACCAAATGCATATGAACAAGATGCACACACAAGCACATACATAAAAGGCATAGACATGCAAATACATGCACGTATGCACATGTATGCACATAAGTGCATCAACGCACATGCACACATATATGTACACAACCACACACATGCATAAGTCCTCATACACACACAAACACATAGATACATACACATATATACATTAGCATACATACACATATGCACATAGATATGAATATGAATGCACAAAATAATACATATACACACACACACTCATATACAAGCACAAGCATGCACACAAGCACACACGTACACACATGCACACACACATTTGCACACACTTACACACACATGTAGGCACACGCACATGCACATACCCACACACACAGACACACTCACATGCACACACACAAACATGCTCACACACTTGTATGCACACACATGCATACAAGAGAAGAAGGAGAAGTTGAAGA
>JAIUJO010001533.1:30000-35000 GCA_023846275.1 Vanilla planifolia | reverse complement strand
GAAGAAGAGAAGGAGAAGAAGAGGAAGTAGAAGAAGGGAAAGGTGAAGAAGAGGAAGAAGAAGAAGAAGAAGAAGAAGAAGAAGAAGAAGAAGAAGAAAAGAAGAAGAAGAGGAAGAAGAATAAGCAGAAAAAGAAGTAGAAGAAGAAGAAGAAGAAGAAGACAAAGAAGAAGAAGATGAAGTAGAAGAAGATGAAGAAGAAGAAGAAGAAGAAGAAGAAGAAGAACAAGCAGAAGAAGAAGAAGAAGAAGAAGAAGAGGAAGAAGAAATAGACGAAGAAGAAGACAAAGAAGAAGAAGAAGAAGAGGAAAAAGAAGAAGAAGAAGCAGAAGAAGAAGAAGAAGAAGAAGACAAAGAAGAAGAAGTCTAATAAGATGTAGAAGAAGAAGATGAGGATGGAGAAGAAGAAGAAGGAGAAGAAGAGGAAGTAGAAGAAGGGAAAGGTGAAGAAGTGGAAGAAGAAGAAAAAGAAGAAAAGAAGAAGTCCAAGAAGAGGAAGAAGAGGAAGAAGTGGAACAAGAAGAAGATGATGAAGAAGAACTAGAAGAATATCAAGAAGAAGAACAGCACAAAGAAGAAGAAGTTTAAAAAGAGGAAGGAGAAGAAGAGGTGGAAGAAGTAGAAGAAGAAGAAGAAGTAGTAGTAGAAGAAATAGAATTTGAAGAAGAAGAAGAAGAAGAGAGAGAAGGAGAGTCGGAAGAAGATGAAGAAGATGAAAAAGAATAAGAGGATAAAAAAGGAGAAGTTGAAGAAGGTGATGAAGAAGAAGGAGAAGAAGTGGAGGGAGAAGAAGAGGAAGAAGAAGAAGAAGAACAAGAACAAGAAGAACAAGAAGAAGAAGAAGAAGAAGAAAGAGAAGAAGAAGAAGAAGAAAAAGAAGAAGAGGAAGAAGAAGAAGTCGAAAATGATGAGAAAGAAAAAGAAGAAGAAGAAGAATTCGAAGAAGAAGCAAAAGAAGATGAGAAAGAAAAAGAAGAAGAAGAAGATGAAGAAGAAGAAGAAGAAGAGGAAGAAGTTGTAAAAGAAGAAGATGGAAAGGAAGAAGAAGACGAAGAAGATGGAGAAAAACAAGAAAAAGAAGAAAAGAATAAGAAGAAGAAGGAGAAGAAGGTGAAGAAGAAGATGAAGAAGAAGAAGAAGATGATGAAAAACAGAAGAAGAATAAGAATAAAAAGTAGAAGAGGAAGAAGAAGAAGAAGAAGAAGAAGAAGAAGAAGAAGAAGAAGAGTAAGAAGAAGAAGAAGAAGAAGAATTTGAAGAAGAAGAAGAAGAAGAAGAAAAACAAGAAGAAAAAGAAGAAGAAGAAGAGGAAGAAGTAGTAGTAGTAGAAGAAGACGTAGAAGATGGTGAAGAAGAAGAAGAAGAAGAACTCGATGAAGAAGACAAAGCAGAAGAAGAAGAAGAAAAAGAAGACAAAGAAGAAGAGGAAGAAGAAGAAGGAGAAGATGAAGAAGAAGAAGAAGAAGAAGAAGAAGAAGAAGACGAAGAAGAAGAAGAAGAAGAAGAAGAAGAAGAAGAAGAAGCAGAAGAAGAAGACGAAGGCAGAGAAGAAGAAGAAGAAGAAGAAGGAGATGAAGAAGAACAAGAAGAACATGAAAAAGAAGAAGGGGAAGAAGGAGATGAAGAAGAAGTAGAAGTAGAAGAACAAAGAGAAGGGGAAGAAGATGAAGAAGAAGAAGAAGAAGACGAAGATGAGGACAAAGAAGACAACGAAGAAGAGGAACAAGAGGAAGAAGAAGAAGGAGAAGAAGAACAAGAAGAAGAAGAAGAAGACGAAGAAGAAGAAGAAAAAGAAGTAATAGAAGAAGAAGAAGAAGAAGAAGAAGAAGAAGGAGAATATAAGAAGGAGAACAAGAAGAAGAGGAAGAAGAAGTAGAAGAAGTAAGAGAAGAAAAAGAAGTGGAGGATGAAGAAGAAGAAGAAGATGATGAAGAACATGAAGAAGTAGAAGATGGATAAGAAGAAAAAAAGAAGAAGATGAAGAAGAAGATGTTAAAGAAGATGAAGAAGAGGAAGAAGGCGAAGAAGATGAAGATGAATACGAACGAGAGACAAAGAAGAAGAAGAAGACGAAGAAGAAAAAGAAGTAGAAGAAGAACTTGAAGAAGTAGAAGAAGAAGAAGAAAAAGTAGAAGTAGAAGACAAAGAAGAAGAACTTGAAGAAATTAAGAAGAAGAAGAAGAAGAAGAAGAAGAAGAAGAAGAAGAAGAAGAAGAAGAACAAGTAGAAGAAGAAGAAGAAGACGATGATGAAGAAGAAGAAGATGATGATGAAGAAGAAGAGGAACAAGACGAAGTAGAAGCAGAAGAACAAGAAGAGGAAGAGGAAGAAGAGAAAGGAGAACAAGAGGAAGAACAAGAAGAAGAGGTAGAATAAAAGGAAGAAGAAGAAGAAAAGGAAGAAGAGGGAGAAGTGGAAGAAAAGGAAGAAGAAGAAGAAGAAGAAGAAGAAGAATGCTAAGAAGAAGAAGGAGAAGAAGAGGAAGGAGAAGAAGTTGAAGAAGAAGAAGAAGAAGAAGAAGAAGAATAAAAAGAAGAAGAAGAAGAAAAAGAAGATTTAGAAGAAGAAGAAGAAAAATAGGAAGAAGAAGATGAAGAAGAGGAAGAAGGAGAAGAAGAGGGAGAAGAAGAAGAAGAAGATGAAGAAGAAGAAGAAAGAGAAGAAGAAGAAGATGTGGAAGAAGAAGAAGAAGAAGAAAATGAAGTTGGAGAAGAAGAAGAAGAACAAGTAGAAGAAGAAGAAGAGTAGGAGGAGGAGGAAGAAGAAGAAGAAAAATAATACGAAAAAGAAGAAGAAGAAGAAGAAGAAGAAGAAGAAGAAGATGAAGTAGAAAAAGACGAAGAAGAAGAAGAAGAAGAAGTAGCACAAGAAGAAGAAGAAGAAGAAGAAGAAGAAGAAGAAGGAGAATATAAGAAGGAGAACAAGAAGAAGAGGAAGAAGAAGTAGAAGAAGTAGGAGAAGAAGAAGAAGTGGAGGTTGAAGAAGAAGAAGAAGACGATGAAGGACTTGAAGAAGTAGACGATGGAGAAGAAGAAAACAAGAAAAAGATGAAGAAGAAGATGTCAAAGAAGATGAAGAAAAGGAAGAATTCGAAGAAGATGAAGACGAAGAAGAACGAGAGACAATGAAGAAGAAGAAGACGAAAAAGAAAAAGAAGAAAAAGAAGAACTTGAAGAAGTAGTAGAAGAAGAAGAAGAAGAAGTAGAAGAAGAAGAAGACAAAGAAGAAGAAATTGAAAAAATAAAGAAGAAGAAGAAGAAAAAGAAGAAGAAGAAGAACAAGTTGAAGAAGAAGAAGAAGATGATGATGAAGAAGAAGAGGAAGAAGACAGAGAAGAAGAAGAAGAAGAAGAAGAAGAAGAAGAGGAGGAGGAGGAGGAGGAAGAAGAAGAAGAAGAAGAAAAATAATACGAAAAAGAAGAAGAAGAAGAAGAAGAAGAAGGCGAAGAAGAAGAAGAAGAAGAATAAGAAGAAGAAGAAGAAGAAGAAGGAGAAGAAGGAGAAGAAGGAGGGGAAGGAGTAGAAGGAGAAGAAAAAGAAGAAGAAGAAGAAGTGGAAGAAGGCAAAGAAGAAGATGGATAAGATGGAGAATAAGGAGAAGAAGAAGAAGAAAGAGAAGGAGAAGTAGAAGAAGATAAAGAAGAAGAAGAAAAAGTAAAAGTAGTAAAAGAAGAAAAAGAAGAGGAAGAAGCAAAAGAAGAAGAAGAAGAAGAAGAAGAAGAAGAAGAATTATAAGAAGAACAAGAAGAAGTAGGAGAAGAAGGAGGAAGAAGAAGAAGAAGAAGATTAAGAAGAAGAAGAAGAAGAAGCAAAAGAAGAAGAAGAAGAAGAAGTAGAGGAAGAATTAGTGGTAGTAGTAGTACTAGTAGTAGAAGAAGAAGAAGAAGAAGAAGAATAAAAAGAAGAAGAAGAAGAAAAAGAAGAAGTAGTAGAAGAAGAAGAAGTAGAGCATGAAGAAGAAGAAGAAGAAGAAGAAGAAGAAGAAGAAGATGAATAAGAAGAAGAAGAAGAAGAAGAGGAAGAAGTAGTAGTAGAAGAAGAAGAGGTAGAAGATGGTTAAGAAGAAGAAGAAGAAGGTGATGAAGAAGAAGAAGAAGAAGATGAAAAAGAAGAAAAATAAGAAGAGGAAGAAGAACGAGGAGAAGATGAAGAAGAAGGAGAAGAAGAAGAAGAAGAAGAAGAAGAAGAAGAAGAAGAAGAATAAGAAGGAGAAGAAGCAGAAGAAGAAGACCAAGGTGGAGAAGAAGAAGAAGAAGAAGAAGGAGATGAAGAAGAAGAAGAAGATCATGAAGAAGAAGAAGGGGAAGAAGGAAATGAAGAAGAAGAAGAAGAAGAAGAAGTAGAAGAAGAAAGAGAAGGAGAAGAAGATGAAGAAGAAGAAGAAGAATACGAAGATGAAGACAAAGAAGACAATGAAGAAGAAGAAGAAGAGGAAGAAGAAGAAGAAGAAGAAGAAGAAGAGGAAGTCGAAGAAGAAGAAGATGAAGTAGAAAAAGGTGAAGAAGAAGGAGAAGAAGAAGAAGTAGC
Organism: Vanilla planifolia; assembly: GCA_023846275.1. Taxonomy (NCBI): domain Eukaryota; kingdom Viridiplantae; phylum Streptophyta; class Magnoliopsida; order Asparagales; family Orchidaceae; genus Vanilla; species Vanilla planifolia. The sequence goes on along the minus strand of JAIUJO010001533.1, from coordinate 30,474 downwards.
AAAAGAAGAAGAAGAAGAAGAAGATGAAGAACAAGGAGAATATAAGAAGGAGAATAAGAAGAAGAGGAAGAAGAAGTAGAAGAAGTAGGAAAAGAAGAAGAAGTGGAGGATGAAGAAGAAGAAGAAGACGAGGAAGAACTTGAAGAAGTAGACGATGGAAAAGAATAAAACAAGAAAAAGATGAAGAAGAAGAAGTCAAAGAAGATGAAGAAGAGGAAGAATGCGAAGAAGATGAAGACGAAGAAGAACGAGAGACAATGAAGAAGAAGAAGATGAACAAGAAAAAGAAGAAAAAAAAGAACTTGAAGAGGTAGAAGAAGAAGAAGAAGAAGAAGTACAAGAAGAAGAAGACAAAGAAGAAGAAATTGAAGAAATTAAGAAGAAGTAGAAAAAGAAGAAAAAGAAGAACAAGCAGTAGAAGAAGAAGAAGATGATGATGAAGAAGAAGAGGAAGAAGACGGAGAAGAAGAAGAA
>JAIUJO010001533.1:17500-20000 GCA_023846275.1 Vanilla planifolia | reverse complement strand
AGAGGAAGAAGAAGAAGAATAGTAAGAAAAAGAAAAAGAAGAAGTAATGGAAGAAGAAGAAGTAAAAGTAGAAGAAGAAGAATAAAAAGAAGAAGAAGAAGAATAAAAAGAAGAAAAAGAAGAAGTAGAAGGAGAAGAAGCAGAAGTGGAAGAAGATGAAGAAGAAGAAGAAGAAGAGGAAGAAGAAGATGAAAAAGAAGAAGAAGAAGAAGATCTAGAAGATGGTGAAGAAGAAGAAGAAGAAGGCAATTAAGAAGAAGAAGAAGAAGAAGAAGAAGAAGAGGAAGAAGAATAAGAAGAAGTCGAAGAAGAAGGAGGAGAAGAAGAAGAGGAAGAAGATCAAGAAGAAGACGAAGAAGAAGATGGAGAAGAAGAAGTAGAAGAAGAATACGATGAAGAAAAGAAGAAGAACATGAAGAATAATAGGGTCAAAAAAGAGATGAAGAAGAAGAAGATGAAAAAGAAGAAGAAGAAGTTGAAGAAGAAAGAGAAGGAGAACAAGATGAAGAAGAAGAAAAGAAGAAGAAGAAGGCAAAGATGAAGATGAAGAAGACAAAGAGGAAGAGGAAGACGAAGAAAAGGTAGAAGAAAAAGAAGAAGAGGAAGAAGAAGAAGAAGAAGTTGAAGAAGAAGAAAATGAAGTAGAAGAGGATGAAGAAGAAGAAGAAAAAGAAGATGAAGAAGTAGAAGAAGCAGAAGAAGAAGAAGAAGAAGAAGAAGATGGAGGAGAAGATGGAGAAGAAGTAGAAGAACGAGAAGAAGTGGAAGAAGAAGTAGAGGAAGTAGGAGAAGAAGAAGAAGTGGAGGACGAAGAAGGAGAAGAAGAAGAAGTGGAGGATGAAGAAGGAGAAGAAGACGATGAAGAGCTTTAAGAAGTAGAAAATGGAGAAGAAGAAAACTAGAAGAAGATGAAGAAGAAGAACTCAAAAAAGAAGAAGAAGAGGAAGAAGGCAAAGAAGATGAAGACAAAGAAGAACTGGAGGCGATGAAGAAGAAGATGAAGCAGAAGAATAAGAAGTAGAAGAACTTGAAGAAGTAGAAGAAGAAGAAGAAGTAGTAGTTGTAGTAGAAGAAGAAGAAATAGAAAAAGTTGAAGAAGTTAAGAAGAAGAAGAAGAAGAAGAAGTAGAACAAGAAGTAGTAGAAGAAGAAGTACAAGAAGAAGATGATGATGATGATGTAGGAGAAGAGGAAGAAGAAGGAGGAGAACAAGAAGAAGAGGAAGAAGAAGAAGAGAAAGGAGAAGAAGAGGAAGAAGAGGAAGAAGAGGAAGAGGAAGAAGAAGAAGAAGAGGAAGAGGAAGAAGAAGAAGAAGAAGAAAGAGAAGAAGAAGGAGAAGTGGAAGAAGTAGAAGAAGAAGAAGAATAGGAAGTTGGAGAAGAAGAAGAAGAAGAAGTAGAGGAAGAAGAAGAAGTGGAAGAAGAAGAAGATGATGAAGAAGAGGAAGAAGAGAAGAAGAAGAAGAAGAAAAAGAGTAAGAAAAGGAAGAAGAAGAAGAAGAAGAAGAAGAAGAACAAGAATAGAAGAAGAAGAAGAAGAAGAAGAACAAGACGAAGAAGAAAAAGAAGAAAAAGAAGATGAAGAAGAAGAGGAAGGAGAAGATGAAGAAGAGCATGAAGAAGAAGAAGAAGAAGAAGAAGCAGACGAAGTTGAAGAAGTAGAAGAAGAAGAAGAGGAAGAGGAAAATGTATAAGAAGAAGAAGAAGTGCAAGAGGAAGACGAATAAGAAGGAGAAGGAGAAGTACTACAAAAACAAGAAGAGGAAGAAGAAGAAGAAGAGAAAGAAGAAGAAGAAGATTGTGGAGAAAAAAGATAAAGAGAAGAAGAAGAAGAAGAAGAAGAAGAAGAAGAAGAAAAAGATAAAGAGGAGGAAGAAGACAAAAATGGGGAAACCAATAAGTTGAGGAAGATGTGGAAAAAGAGGAAGAAGAGGAAGAAGAAGATGATGAAGAAGTAGAAGAATAAGATGACAAAGAAGAAGAAGAAATAGAAGGACAAGAAGAATAAGAAAGAGAAGAAAAAGAGGGTGAAGATGAAGAAAGAGGAGAAGAAGGAGAAGAAGATTAAGGAGAATAGGGAGAATAAGATGATGAAGAAGAAGAGTAAGAATGAGAATGAGAATAAGAATAAGAAGAAGAAGAAGAAGAAGAAGAAGAAGGAGAAGAAGAAAAAGAAGAAGAAGAACAAGAAGGAGAAGATGATGAAGATGTAGAAGAAGAAGAAGAAGAAGATGAAAAAGTAGTAAAAGAAGAAGAAGAAGAAGAAGAAGAAGAAGAAATAGCCAAAGATGAAGAGGAAGAAGATGAAGAAGAAGAAGAAGAAGAAAAAGAAGAAGAATCAGATGAGGGAGAAGAGCTAGAAAAAGAAAAGGAAGAAGAAGAAGTAGAAGAAGAAGAGGAAGAAGTAGAAGAAGAAGAAGAAATTGAAGAAGAAGGGAAGGAAGAAGAAGAACAATAAGGAGAAGAAAAAGTAGGAGAAAAAGAAGTAGAAGAAAAAAAAAG
>JAIUJO010001533.1:7500-12500 GCA_023846275.1 Vanilla planifolia | reverse complement strand
GGGATACAAGAAGGGGAAGAGGAAGAAGTGCAAGAAAAAGAAGAACAAGAACAAGGGGATGAACATGAAGAAGAAGAAGAAGAGGAGTTGGAGGAAGATGTAGAAGAAGCAAAAGAAGTGTAAGAAAAATAGGAATAAGAAGAAGAAGAAGAAGAACAAGAAAAACAAGAGGAAGAAGAAGCATAGGAAGAGAAAGAAGAAGAAGAAGAAGGAGATGAAGAAGAATGAGGCGAAGAAAAAAACAGAGAAAAAGAAAAGGAAGAATAAGTAAAAGATGAAGATGAGGAGGAAGAAGACGAAATGGGGTAAAAGAGTAAGATGTGGAAGAAGAGAAAAAACAAGAGGAAGAAGAGGAAGAAGTAGAAGTAGAAGAAGAAGAAGTAGAAGAAGAAGAAGAAAGAGAAGAAGAAGAGGGAGAAGAGGAGGAGAAGAAGACGGAGAAGAAGATTAAAGGGAAGAAGAAGAAATTGATGTTGATGATGAAGAAGAAGAAGAAGAAGTAGAAGACTGAGGAGAAGAAGAAGTAGTAGAAGAAGAAGAAGAAGAAGAAGAAGAAGAAGAAGGAGAAGCAGTAGCAGCAGAAGAAGAAGAATAGAAAGAAGGAGAAAAAGAAAAAAAAATGGAAGAAGAAGCAAAAGAAGAAGAAGAAGAAGAAGAAGAAGAAGAAGAAGAAGATGTAGAAGAAGAAGTGGAAGAAGAAAAGGAAGAAGAAGAAGAAGATGAAGATGTAGAAGAAGCGGAACAAGTAGTAGAAGAAGAAGAAGAATATGAAGAAGAAGATGAAGAAGAAGGGATAGTAGAAGAAGAAGAAAGAGAAGAAGAACAATGAGGAGAAGAAAATGTAGGAGAAAAAAAGGAGAGGAAGAAAAAGAAGAAGTGGACGAAGAAGACAAAAAAGGGGAAAAAGAATAAGAAGAGGAAAAATAATATGAAGAAGGGGAAGAAGAAGAAGATGAAGAAGAAGAAGAAGATGAAGGAGAAGAAGAAGAAGAAGGAGAAGAAGAAATGGGAGAATAAGAAAAGAAGAGGAAGTATGGGAAGAAGAAGAAAAAGAAGAAGAGGATGGAAAAGAAGAAGAAGAAGAGGAGGAAGAGGCAGGAGGAGGAGGAGAAGGAGAAGAAGAAGAAGAAGAAGAAGAAGAAGAACAAGAAGAAGATGTAGAAGATGACAAACAAGAAGAAGAAGAAGAAGAAGTAGAAGATGATAATGAAGAAGAAGAAATAGTAGTAGTAGAAGAAGAAGAAGAAGAAGAAGAAGAAGGAGAGAAGAAGAAGAAGAAGAATAAGAAGAAGAAGAAGATGAAGAGGAAGAGAAAATAGAAGGAGGAGAAGAAGGTGGAGAGGAAGAAGAAAAGAAGAAGAAGAAGAGGAAGGTGAAGAATAGAAAGGAGTAGAAGAGGAAGAAGAAGAAGAACAACAACAAGAAGAAAAAGTTGTAGAACATGAAGAGGAAGAAGTGGAATTAGAGGAAGAGGAAGAAGAAGAAGAACAAGAAGAACAAGAAGAAGAGGAAGAAGAAGAACAGTATGAAGAAGAAGAAGAAGAAGAAAAAGGCGAAGAAGAACAACACAATGAAGAGGAAGGAGAAGTGGAAGGAGAAGAATAGGAAGAAGAAGAAGAAGAAGAAAATTAGTAGAAGAAGAATAAGAAGAAGAAGAAGAAGAAGATGATGATAATGAAGAAGTAGAAGAATAAATAGAAGAAGAAGAAGAAAATGAAACAGTAGAAGAAGAAGAAGAAGAAGAGGAAGAGGAAGAAGAAGAAGAAGAAGAAGAAGATGAAGAAGGAGAAGAAGAAGAAGACGAAGAAGAAGAAGCAGAAGAAGCTGAAGAAGAAGAAGTGGAAGGAGAAGAAGACGAAGAAGAAGAAGTAAAAGAAGAAAAAGAAGAAGAAGGGGAAGGAGAAGGAGAAGGAGAAGTAGAAAAAGAAGCGTAAGAAGAAGAAGAAGAAGTTGAAGAAGAAGAAGGAGAAGAAGTAAATGAAGCAGGAGGAGAAGAAAAAGAAGAAGAAGATTAAAAAAAAGAAGAGGTCAAACATGAAGATGAAGAAAAAGAAAAAGAAGAGGAAGATGTAGAAGAAGAAGAAGAGGAAGAAGAAGAAGAATAAGAACAACAAGAACAAGAACAAGAAAAACAAGAAAAAGAAGAAGACGAAAAACAGAAGTAAGAAGAAAAAGGATGAGAAAAAGAAGGACAAAAAACAAGAAGAAGAAATAAGGAAAAAGAATAAGAAGAGGAAGAAGAGGAAAAAGAAGAGGAAGAAAAAGAAGAAAAGAAGAAGATGAAGAAGAAGTAAAAGAAGAAGAAGAAGAAGATGGACAAGGAGAAGAAGAAGGAGAAGAAGAAGAGGCAGAAGAAGAAGGAGGCAAAGATTAAGGGAAAGAAGAAGAAGGAGATGATGATGAAGAAGAGAAGAAGAAGAAGAAGAAAGATTAGAAGAAGTACAAGAAGAAGAAGAAGAAGAAGAAGAAGTATGGCATAAGAAGAAAAAAAGGAAGAAGAAGGAACATAAGAAGAAGAAAAGGAAGAAGAAGAAGGAAAGGAGAAGAAGAAGAAGAAGAAGAAGAAGATGATGATGATGATGATGATGAAGAAGAAGAAGAGGAAGAAGGAGAAGAAGAATAAATCGAAGAAGGAGAAGAAGAAGAATAAGAATAAGAAAAACAAGAAGAAGAAGAAGAGGAGGAACAAGTAGAAGTAGAAGGAGAAGAAGAAGAAGAAGAAGAAGAAGAAGAAGAAGAAGTAAAACTAGTAGTAGTGGTAGAAGAAGAAGAAGAAGTAGTAGTAGTTAGAAGAAGAAGAAATAAGAGAAGAAGAAGAAGGCAAAGAAGAAGAAGAAGAAGAAGAAGAAGGAGAAGAGGGAGAAGACCAAGAAGAAGAAGAAGAAGAAGATGACGAAGATGAAGAAGAAGAAGAAGAAGAAGAAGAAGAAGAAGAACCAATAGAAGATTTTGAAGAAGAGGAGGAAGAAGAAGAGGAAGAAGAAGAAGATGATGATGAAGAAGAAGAAGAAGAGGAAAAAGGAGAAGAAGAGGAAGAAGAAAAATAGGAAGAAGAATCAGAAGAAGAAGAAGAAGTAGAAGAAGGTGAAGAAGAAGAATGAGGAGAAGAAAAAGTAGGAGAAAAGGAAGAAGAAGAAGAAGAAGAAGAGGAGGGGAAAGAACACGAAAATGAGTAAAAAGAATATGGAGAGGAAGAAAAGTAAAAAGATGAGGAAGAAGGGGAAGAAGAAGAAGAAGAAGAATAGGAAGTAGAAGAAGAAGAAGAAGATGGAGAAGAATAAGGAGGAGAAGAAAAAGAGGGAGAAGAAGAAGAAGGAGCAGGAGAAGAAGAAGGAGAAGAAGATTAAGGCGAAGAAGAAGTTGGGAAAGAAGAAGAAGAAGAAAAAGAGGTGGAAGAAGAAGAAGAGGAAGAAGAAGAAGAAGTAGAAGAAGGAGATGATGATGATGAAGAAGAAGTATGGAAGATTAAGAAAAAGAAGAAGGAAAATAAGAAGAAAAAGAGGTGGCAGAAGAAGGAGAAGGAGAAGAAGAAGAAGAAGAAGAAGAAGAAGTAGAATAATAATAATAATAATAATAATAAGAGAAGAAGAAGAAGAACAACAAGAAGAAGAAAAAGAAGGAGGAGAAGGAGGAGAAGAAGAAGAAGAAGAAGAAGAAGAATAAGAAAAGAAAGAAGAAGAAGAAAAAGGTGAAGTAAAAGAAGAAGAAGAAGAAGAAGAAGAAGAAGAGGAGGAGGAGGACGAAGAGGAAGAAAAAGAAGAAGAAGAAGAATAAGAAGAAGAAGAAGAGGAAGAAGAAGAAAAGAAGAAGTGGAAGAGGAAGAAGAAGAAGAAGAAGAAGAAGAAGAAGAGGTAGAAGAAGAAGAAGAAGAAGAAGGACAAGAAGAAGAAGGAGGAGAAGATGGAGGAGAACAAGAAGGAGAAGAAGATTAAGGGGAAGATGCAGAAGAAGAAGATGAAGAAGAAGGTCAAGAAGAAGAAGAAGAAGATGAAGGAGGAGGAGAAGAAGAAGAAGTATCAGAAGAAGAAGAAGAAGAAGGGGAAGAAGAAGAAAAAGAAGAAAGAGAAAAAGTAGAAGAAGAAGTAAAATAAGAAGAAGAAGAGGAAGAATAAAAGGAAGAAGAAGAAGAAGAAAAAGAAGAAGAAGAAGAAGAAGAAGAAGTTGAAGAATAAAACTAAGAAGAAGGAGAAGGAGAAGAAGAAGAAGAAGAAGAAGTAGAAGAAGAAGAAGAAGAAGAAGAAGAAGAAGTAGAATAGGAAGAATAAGAAGACGAAGAAGAAGAAGAAGAAGAAGAAGAAGATGTAAAAGAAGTTGTAGTAGTAGTAGAAGAAGAAGAAGAAGAAGAAGGAAAAGAAGAAGTAGAGGAAGAAGAAGAAGAAGAAGTAGGAGAAGAAGAAAAAAAGAAGAATAAGAAGGAACATAAGAACAAGAAGAAGAGGAAGAAGAAGAAGGAGAAGGAGAAAATGAAGATAAAGATGACGATGAAGAAGAAGAAGAATAAGAAGACGATGAAGAAGAAGAAGTATAAAACGAAGAAGAAGAAGGAGAAGAAGAAGAAGCAAAAGAAGAAGAACAAGAAGAAGAAGAAGAGGAAGAAGAAGTAGAAGTAGACGAAGAAGTGGAAGTAGAAGAAGAAGAAGAAGAAGAAGAAGAAGAAGAAGAAGAAGAAGAAGAAGAAGAAAAAGTAAAAGAAGTAGTACAAGAAGAAGAAGAAGGAGAGGATGAAGAAAAAGGAGGAGGAGGAGAAGAAGAAGAAGAAGAAGAAGAAGAAGAAGAAGGAGAAGAGGGAAAAGGGCAAGAGAAAGAAGAAGAAGAAGAAGAAGAAGTTGGGAAAGGAGAAGAAAAGGAAGATGAAGAAGGAGAATAAGAAGAAGAGGAGAAGGAAAAAGAAGGATAATGAGAAGAAGAAGAAGAAGATGAAGAAGAAGAAGAAGAAGAACAAGAAGAGATGTGGAAGAAGAAGAAGAAGAAGAAGAAGGAGAAGGAAAAGTAGTAGTAGT
>JAIUJO010002192.1:130000-132500 GCA_023846275.1 Vanilla planifolia | reverse complement strand
AGAAGACAAAAAAGAAGAAGAACAATAACAAGAAGAAGAAAAAGTAAAACAAGAAGTAGTAGAAGTAGAAGTTGTAGTTGTAGTAGTTGTTAGTAGTAGAAGAAGAAGAAGAAGAACTAGAAGAAAGAGAAGAAGAAGAAGAAGGTAAAAAAGAAGAAGAAGATGATGATGAAGAAGAAGAAGAAGAAAATGTAGGAGAAGGAGAAGAGAAGAAGAAGAAGAAGAAAAAGAAGAAGATGAAGAAGAAGAAAAAGAAGAAGATAAAGAAGAAGAAGGAGATGAAGGAGAAGAAGGGAAGGCAAAGATGACAAAGAAGAAGAAGAAGAAGTAGAAGGGGAAGAAGTAAAAGAAGTAGAAGAAGATGAAGAAGAAGAATAAAAGGAAGAAAAAGAAGTAGAAGATGAGGAAAATTAAGATGAAAAAAAAGAAAAATAAGATTTCGAATAAGAAGAAGAAGGAGAAGAAGTACAAGATGAAGAGAAGAAGAGAATGAAGGAGAAGAAGAGTAAGAAAAAGAAGAAGAAGAAGATGATGAAGAAGATGGAAAAGAAGAGGAAGAAAAGCAATAGTAGTAGAAGAAGTAGAAAAAGAATATGACGAACAAGAAGAAGAAGAAGAAGAAGAAGAAGTCTAAGAAGTATAAGAAGAAGAAGAAGAAGAAGAAGGGGAGGAAGAGGAGGAAGAAGAAGAAGAAGAAGCAGAAATAGAAGACGAAGATGATGAAAAAGAACAGGAAGATGAAGAGGACGTGGAAGAATAAGCGAAAGAATAGAAAGAGGAAGAAGAAGAAGAAGAAGAAAATGAAGAATAAGAGCAAGAAGATGAAGAAGAAGAAGAAAAAGAATAAGAAGAAGAGGAGGAGCAAGTAGAAGAAGAAGAGGAGGAAGAAGAAGAAAAAAGTTGAAGAAAGAGAAGATTAAGAAGTAAATGATGATGATGAAGAAGAAGTAGTAGAAGAAGGAAAGAAAAAGAAGAAGAAGAAGAAGAAGAAGAAGAGGAATAAGAAGTAGAAGAGGAAAAGGAAGAAGAAGAAGAAGAAGAGGAAGAAGAAGTAGAAGAAGAAGAAGAATAGGAAGAAGAAGAAGAAGAAGAAGAAGAAGAAGAAGAAGAAGAAGAAGAATAAGAAAACTAAGAAGAAGAACAAGAAGTAAAAGACGAAGAAGAAGAAGAAGAAGAAGAGAAGGAGAAGAAGAAGAAGGAGAAGAAGTGGTAGAAGAAGAAGAAGAAGAAGTAGAAGAATAGGGCGAAGAAGAAGAAGAAGAAAATGAAAAGAAGAAGAGGAAGAAGAAGAAGAAGAAGTAGAAGAAGAAGAAAAGGAAGAAGAAGAGGTAGAAGATGAGGAAGAAGAATCGGAAGTAGAAGAAGGAGAAGAAGAAGAAGAAAAGGAAGAAGAAGAAGAAGAAGAAGAAGAAGAAAAAAGAAGAAAAATAAGAAGAAGAAGAAGAAGAAGAAGAAGATGATGAGGAAGAAGAAGAGGAAGAAGAAGGGAAAGAAGAAGAGAATAGGAAGAGAAAGAAGAAGTGAAAGGCGAAGAAGAACAAGAAAAAGAAGAAGAAGAGGAGGAGGAAGAGGAAGGAGAACTAGTTGAGGAGGAAGAGAAGAAGAGGAAGAATAAGGAGATGAAGAAGAAAAAGACAAAGAAGAAGAAAAAGATGGAGAGATGAAAAAGACGAAGAAGGAGAAGGAGAAGAAGAGGAAAAAGAAGAAGAAGAAGAAGAGTAAGAAGAAGAAGAAGAAGAAGAAGAAGAAGAAGAAGAAGAAGAAGTTGATGAAGAAGAAGTAAAAGAAAAAAAAGATGGAGATGATGAAGTAGAAGAAGAAGAAGAAGAAGAAGAAAAAGAAAAACAAGAAGAAGAAGAAAAAAGAAGAAAAAGGAGATGAAGAGGAAGAAGAAGAAGAAGAAGTTGAAGTAGACTAAGAAGAAGAAGAAGAAGAAGAAGGAGAAGAGGAAGAGAACGAAGAAGAGGAAGAGAAAGAAGAATAGGATGAAGAAGTAATGAAAGAAGAAGAAGAAGAAGAAGAAAAAGTAGTATATGAAGATGAAGAAGAAAACAAACGACATGAAGAAAAAGACTAAGAAGAAGAAGATGAAGAAAAAGAAGAAGAAGAAGAAAAAGAAGAAGATGATGAAAAAGAAGTAGGAGAAGAAGAAGAACAAGAAGAAGAACATTAGAAAGAAGAAGAAGAAGAACAAGATGATGATGATGAAGCTAAAGAAGAAGAAGAAGAAGAAGATGGTGATGATGAAGCTGAAGAAGAAGAAGAAGAAGAAGAGGAAGAGGATGGGGTAGAAGAAGAGGAAGAGTAGAAAAAGGAAGAAAAAGAAGAGAGAAAGAAGAAGAAGAAGAAGAAGAATAAGAGGATAAAGATGAAGGAGAAGAATAAAAAGAACAAGAAGAAGAGGAGGAGGCAAGTAGAAGAAGAGGTGGAATAAGAATAAAAAGTGGAAGAAGGAGAAGATTAAGAAGTAGATGATGAAGAAGAAGAAGAAGAAGAAGAA
>JAIUJO010002192.1:125000-127500 GCA_023846275.1 Vanilla planifolia | reverse complement strand
AAGAGAACGAGATGAAGAAGAAGAAGAAGAAGAAGAAGAGGAGGAAGAAGTATAAGATGAGGAAAAAGAAGAAGTAGAAGTAAAAGATGGAGAAGAAGAATAGAAGAAGAGGTAAAAGAATAAGGACAAGTGTTGGAAGAAGAAGGAGAAGAAGAAGGAGGAGGAGGAAAAGAAGACGAAGAAGAAGATTTAGAAGAAGAAAAGGAAGAAAAAGAAGAAGATGACGAAGAAGAAGAAGAACTACAAGACGAAGAACAGGAAGAAGAGGAAGACGAAGTAGTAGTAGTAGAAGAAGAAAAATATTAACACGAAGATGAAGAAGAAAAAGAAGAAGAAGAAGAAGAACAGTAAGATGAAGAGGAAGTAGATGAAGAAGATGAAGAAGACGAAGAAAAAGAAGAAGAAGAAGAAGAAGAAGAAGAAGAAGAAGAAGAAGAAGAAGAAGAAGATAATGTAGAAGAGGAAGAAACAGGAAAAGAAGAAGAAAAAGAGTAAGAGGAGGAAGAAGAAGAAGTAGGAGATGAAGAAGAAGAAGAAGAAGAAGTTATTGAAGTAGAAGAAGAAAATGAAGAAGAAGAAGAAAAAGAACAAGAAGAAGGGGGAGGAGCAGGAAGAAGAGGAAGAGGAGGAACAATAAAAAAAATCGAAGAAGGAGAAGATGTAGAAGAAGATAACGAAGAGGAAGAAGAAGGAGGAGAAGATGAAAAAGAAGAAGAAGAACGAGAAGAAGTGGAAGAGGAAGAAGAAGAAGAAGACAAAGAAGTGAAGAAGTAAAGGACGAAAGAAGAAGAAGTAGATGAAGAAGAAGGAGAAGAAGAAAAAAAGGAGGAAGAAGAAGAAGAAGATGTAGTCTAAGAAGAATGAGAATAAGAAAAACAAGATGAAGAACAAGAAGAAGAAGAAGAAGAAGAAGAAGAATTCGATGATGATGATAAAGAAGAAGAGGATGAAGAAGAAGAAGTTGTAGAAGAACAAGATGTAAAAGAACAAGATGAGGAAGACGAAGAATAAGAAGAAGAAAAAGAACAAGAAGAGGAAGAAGAAGAGGATGAAGAAGAAGAAGAAGCAAAATTGAAGAAGAAGAAGTAGTAGTAGAAGAAGAAGAAGAAGGAAAAGAAGAAGTAGAAAGAACGAGTAAAAGTAGAAATAGAAGTAGAAGAAGAAGATGAAGACAAGAAGAAGAAGATGAAGAAGAAGATGGAGAAGAAGAACACTGAAAAAGAAGATAAAGAAGAAGAAGAAGAAGAAGAAGAAGAAGACGAATAACAAGATGTATAGAAAAAGAAGAAGAATAAGAAAAAGAAGAAAATGTAGCAGAAGAAGAGAAAGAAGAAGAAGTTGAAGAAGAAGGAGAAAAAGAAGAAGACTAAGAATAATAATAAAAATAATAATAATAATAATAAGTAGAAAACATAGAAGAAGAAGAAGAGATGGAGAAGAAGAGAAGAAGAAATGGAGAAGAAGAAGAAGAGAAGGAGAAGAAGAAGAAGAAGAAGAACAAGGAGAAGAAGGGGAAGAAATAGAAGAAGAAGAAGAAAAAGCAGCAGAAGAAGAAGAAGAACAGGAAGAAGAAGAAGTATAAGATAAGGAAAAAGTAGAAGAAGATGGAGGTGAAGTAATTGAAGAAGAAGATGGAGAATAAGTGCAATAGTTGGAAGAAGAAGAAGAAGAAGAAGAAGAAGAAGAGGAAGATTAAGAAGAAGAAGAGGAAGAAGAAGAATAAGAAGAAGAATAAGAAGAAGAAGAAGAAGAAGAACAAGAAAACAAAGAAGAGGAAGAAGAAGAGGAAGACGAAGTAGTAGCAGAAGAAGAACAAGTAGAAGATGAAGATGAAGAAGAAGAAGAAGAATAAGAAGATGAAGAGGAAGAAGAAGAGGTAATAGGAGAAGAAGATGAAGAAGATATGGAAGAAGTTAAGTAAAAAGAAGAGGATACAGAGGAAGAGAAAGAGGAAGAGGAGGAAGAATAGGAAGCAGGAGAAGAAGAAGAAGAAGAACAAGAACAAGAGAAGATGAAGAAGAAGAAGAAGAAGTTGATGAAGATGACAAAGAAAAACACGAAGCAGAAAAAGAAAAAGAACAAGAAGAAGAGGAGTAGGAAGAAAAAGAAGAGGAGGAACAATAAGAAGTGGAAGAAGGAGAAGATGAAAAATTAGATGACAAAGAGGAAGAAGAAGGAGAAGAAGGAAAAAAAGAAGAAGAAGAAAAAGAAAGAAGAAGAAGAAGAAGAAAACAAAGAAGAGGAAGAAAAAGAAGAAGAAGGGGAAGAAGAAGATGAAGAACAAGAAGCAGTAGAAGAAGAAGAAGAAGAAGAAGAAGAAGAAGATGGAGAAGAAGAAGAAGAAGAAGAAGAAAAATAGGTGGAGGAAGAAGTAGAAAAAGAAGAAGTAAAAGATGTGGTCTAAGAAGAATAAGAAGAAGAAGAAGAAGAAGAAGAAGAAGAAGAAGATGAAGAAGATGATGATGATGATGATGATGAGAGGAAGAAGAAGAAGAAGATT